>BQNB010030756.1:0-54577 GCA_026074375.1 Tanacetum coccineum | reverse complement strand
AACATAAAAAACACCTTCTAAAATAGACTTGAGACGAGAAGAAAGCCGAAAGGATAAGAACCAAGCATCCCAATCCGAGAAGGCGTTAACTCTTGGTTCTGTACGCTTCTTAATGCCTATAATGATTTTGTTAGTGATGAACGTGTTGTTTGGATGGACATTGAAGGTATCCCACTTCATGTTTGGTCTCGAGAAACGTTTGCCAAGATTGGTAGTTAACGAATTAATAATTATATTAAATGTAATATATTTATTAAATACATGAAAACGTTTAACGGTCGTTAAGTATTTAAGAGTTCTGTGATGCGTCCTGGCAATGTGATAAAGATGATACGAAGTCTCAGACGGGTTATGTCTTTGTCGTCAATGGAGGCAAGAAGCAGACAACAATTGCGATGTCTGCAACACAAGCTGAATACATGGCTGCTTCAGAAGCTGCTATGGAGGCTGTTTGGATTAGGAAATTTGTTGGAGATCTTGGAGTGATGCCTTCGATAAAAAAAGCATATTAATATGTATTGTGACAATTCTGCTGCAATCATATTCGCCAATGATTCTGGAGTTATGAAAGGCGCCAGACATTTTCTACGGAGATATCACTACGTTCGAGAACAAGTCGAGAGTGGTGAAATCAAAATATTAAAAGTTCACACAGATGATAACTTAGCTGATCCTTTCACTAAGGCTTTACCTAGAGGAAAGGTTACTGATCTTGCCAATGGAATTGGACTTCAATTAGCTAGTAGTTTCATGCATACCTGTGATTAGTATTTGGATAAAGGATATTGTAAACATTATTATTTGATGAAATAAAATATTGGTTATGTTTATTTTTGTTATTTAATTTTGCATCCTATTTTACATGTTTTAAATCCTTGAATAAATGAATTATTCTAAATGTCCGTTGTCAATTAATGATATGGGAATATTATTAAATTAAGACAAATCTAAATTGTGGTCGGATATACTTGAAAGTATATTGATGTAATTACATGCCAAATTTAGGTGATATTCAATGAATTGAATATAGGACTTATCCCAACTATATGATTGTACTTTATGGATCTTGTCATTAAGTAAATCATAAAATAGTTATCCTCAGACTTGAGATACCAGGAAACTGTCATGGATCTAGTGCATTTCTGTGAAGCAATTTAACGCTATACGTAACTGGTAGTTATACGGATTGTTTTCAGAAGTGTTGCAAAATTCATAAGTTTTGCTTGTAGTCAATAAGGGATTTGTTTCCTTCAAATTCGTTTTGAAGTTTAATACAACTGGGCCCCTCGTGGGATTGGTAAGATGTATGTGTGGCCACACCCAAGATTTTCTGGAATACGTTCAGAAGATTTGGTAATCTTGCTCAATCAGATAAAACGAGAAACAGAATCAGTTAATTAAGGAATGACTAAGATCCATATCCTTATTAACATTGTATTAGAAACAAAAGGATAATAATAATGATGAATCATTAAAAGGTTTTGTCCAGGAGACCTTACTCGAGATTGTACTAGAGGCATCGGCGTGTTGCTAGACGCTAACCGATGTGATCACACTATTAAGATATGTCCAAGTGGGAGCTGTTAGTTTTATGGACATAAATTAGTAGATGTGTGTTAGGATCGAACTCGAGACCTCGGGATTGCACACATTACGTATGAAGGAATTAATGGACAATAATTAATATATATAAAACGTTATATATTTAATTATTAAAACACAAAATAAATGTTTAATGGAAGTTAGTAGTTAACGAGGATTGACTAACGATCGTTAAATATTACAAGTAAAGGACTAGAATGAAAAAATAAGTCGGAAAGGTTCCGGAAGCCCTTTTGGGGTTAATTAGCCGATCGGTTGGGCTTTGGGAAACCCAATCCCATACCAACTTGTCCTCCAAGTTATCAAGGCTATATAAACAAGGCTTAGGGTTATTTGTGGATATACTTTTGTGCACTTGCTATAACCCTAAACTTGTTTTCTTTTTCTTTTTCTGGTGCTCGGCCGAATACCCCACTTCAAGGGTTTCGGATTTTGTTTTTCCAAAACAAAATTGTTTGTGTTTTATTTACTAGCATAAGCATTAATTCGGTTATAGTACGTGTGTACAAGAACGAGGTATTAACTCACTATAGTTAATATCTTGGATCGAATAACAAAAAGGTAAGGGGTTATTCATTGATCCAATCATAAACCCTAATTAGGGATTAGATCAAGAACAAAGAAAACAAGAACGATTCTTGTGCTCGCGAGAATCCAAAGGTATGTAACCCGACCCGGTTAATTATATGCATGTTATTATATGATTTGTTATCGCTTCCGCTATTACGTGCTTTGATGTTTTATTTAGATTATAATTGTTATGCATGCCGAAAAACAACACTTGAGGTATCATGATGAATAACTATAATCATAAGAGGAAGTTATGAATATATTTTGATTATAATAGATCTGTAAGATCTTATATATCTTATATAGAAAAAACAACACAATCTTATATTATTTAATAATTTTATGTAATTACAATTGAACGTTTTTTGTATTTTTGTAAATTAAAAAAAAGAGTTTAATTTAGATTAAGAAGAAAAAAAAACACATTTAAAATTCAACATTTGAAACAAAAATCGAATCGAATTCAAATTGTACTTAACCGAACCGAACTCTGAATTTGAATTCGGTTATGTTTTGGGTTGACCTGAATAACCTGAATTATATCATTAATTTTTTTCTAAATCTAATTGTATAAATTTTTAGAAAAAAAAATTATAACAAGCTTAAAAAGTGTTTTTATATTAAGATAAAATTTAAGTTGTCTTTTTATATATAAATATTCAAAAATATATATATTTATATGAATTTGACTTTCGATTTAGTTTTCGTTTTAGATTGCCAAAACTATATCTAAACCGAAAATCGAATATTTAATTCGGTTCAATTCGATTTGATAAATTATGTGCGGTTACAAATTTTATTTTATTTTATTTTTGGTAAAGGGGTTCCCTGGTAAATTTATTACTCCAAACACTATAAGAATTTTGGCGAATAGCCACGGGCAAAATTCATGGGTAAAAGACTTAAATTTGTGGGTAATTGGTTAATACCCACAGATTACCCATGACTAGATGATGATGGGTAAAACCTTCGAGGCTAATTTTTTGCCTATGACATTTTCACTTTGTGGGTACATTCACCCACGTAATATAGGTGGGTGATTGTGTTATGTATGTGGGTAATATTGCATGGGATTTTCTATCTCACCATAAAAATACCCATTAATAGAGTTCTGGGTAATATTGTGGGTAAATTTAACCATGGTTTAAACATAATAGTGGGTAATTTTAAGTAAAGATTTGGTCCATCAATTATGATTTACCACGAAACATCATTTAGTAAAATCAGAGGAAATTAGTAGCCAATATAATTCAATATACTCTAATGCATTTCATATAGGTATATGTCTACAAATGGAATGCCAAACGTAAATAACGATTATTTTTTTGTAATTTATCAAAATATTGCATCCAAATATAGCCATTATTCAAAAAATACATATACAAGTAACTCTTATAATTTACATGTTTAGGTATATTCGCAAGGCAAAATCCAAATCCATTAAAATGGTTTCCTTGTTAAGTGAAGCGCTGAAAAACAATGTCATCTCCCCCTTTGATGTTATATATATGTTGGTCTTCACTTGGAACTAACACTTCTCGCCATACCTTGCATATAGAACACATGAAATCAGATTTTGCAAATGATTACATAACCATATTAGATCCAAAATTGTATGGCTTTCAAACTTAACAATCCTTAGTTGTATACTTATAAATACCTTATATATCCTTTACTTTCAAGAGATTGAAAAACTAAAGAAACTCATTTGCTTGTTGCTTTACCTCTGCAAAAGATAAGATCGGCTCAATTGAAAAAAAGATAAGTTATTATGATATGTTGCACATATATAAAATGTCAGGCACAAAAAATAAAATATATTACTTTAGTGGTGTATCAATACATTCTCATTTGTGCTCTCGTTTCAGTTTTTGCACTTTGCTTCAATTTGTGTGTCAATAATTCTTATTAGAAAAGAAGCAAGGTAATCTGCAAAAATTACTACACTCCTAGCCATCAAAGAGATGGCAAAGGAACAAAGGATACATGAACAAAGTAACAAACAGTCAAGAACAAAATAAAAGTATGTAATCACATCTACGAATTCCGGTTATAATCACTTTACACCATCGATGATTGATATATGCTAAAACAAAATAACTAGAAAGCTTAATATTTACCTCTACTTTTGAACGTACATTTCATGGAGCAGTTTTCAGGCACTCACCAAATCCTCGTTGTTACTGCGCATCAATATAAACAAATTTAAATAAACAACATAGACACTTGAAAACCTATTAGAAAAAAAATTATAACAACCGTATATTTGTCGTGCAATGAAAATATTATATTCATTTAACCTTTATTGTCATGAAACTATATATGCGAATTAGGAGGAAATTGGTGGAGTTGTGAAGAACAAATTTAATACTTTGTTCGTGGATAGAAGAGGGTAACAAATTTTATTCCCTCATAAAGCAAGTTACAATTTTGAAACCACCCATCACTTTGAGTGGCGCTCAACTGTTTAAAAAAATTAGAAATTTTGTGATGTGCCGCTATTTTATCAAATCACTAGAAAGTTGGGCCTTAAAAAAATATGGTTGCCTTCGGAATAGGGGTGTTGATCGATTTGGTTATCTGGTTGTTCGGTTAATTCGGTTCGATTAGTTAATTAATTTTTTTTGGTGTTAACCCACAAAACCGAACCGAACCGAACTAGAATTCAACCGAACGGAACCTAAAACAAAATTTTAATTCGGTTTGGTTTTCGGGTTGACCCGCATAACCTGAATTACACCACTTATTTAAAAAAAACTTACGTAGATATTTAGCACAAAAAATGTTATTTTACATTAGGATAAAATTTTAGTAGTCTTATCTTGTATATATGTAAAGGCGTATGTAAATATTCTCTCAAATTACCTAGTAAAATTTATTACAACAAAAGACTCACGAAAAGAAAGGTGAGTAAAGTTGTGTGTATATTTATACCTATAAATTACCTATAGAAAATTACCCACAACCAAATAGGATAAATGAAATTTGTGGGTAACATAAATTTACCCACAACATTACCCACATATTTGCCCATGGTTGCCAAATTGGTGTGTAATTCATGTGAAATGTTTTAAGGACACTACATTTCCCACAAAATACACACACAAAATAATTATGTGGGTAATTTGGTGGCAAAAGACGTGTGCAATTTGTGGGTAAGTTTTCAATTCCTCTGGTCGTGGGTAATATGTGGGTAAGTTGTGGGTAGGTACCCACAAATCATCTTCCATGGGTGATTTTGGTGGGAAATTGACAGGATTCTTGTAGTGAAAACCCAAATTTAGTACAATTGATGAGGGTGAATCACACATCTCAGCCCATTACATAGGCAACCTACTTCCTTACAAGAAGATATACACATAGAGACTAGATTACAAGAGACTCAAAACATCAAGTAATTTATTTCTTCTTACGACCACGTACCTTGATATCCAAATTATCTCATATAGATTGAACATTGTCAGGAATTTTCTGGCCTACATACATATCATCATTAGATAGATCGTAGTCGTAATCAACATTCCCATAGGTTTTTCTCTATTGTTCCAACAAGCTATTAGTACTATAACCAACCCTCGATGGTTTTGAAGCCAAGAAACTTGTCATTTCATTATCAACAGGTTCAACTTCATCCTCTTTATCATGATCACCCGTATAATCAATCTTTTCTAGAGGCTTACCTTCATCATCTAAAAGCACACAGTTCCCCGCCAGCAGCTGTTTTTCAAACATATTAATCTTTTCAACTAAAGGGTAGAACTTTGCCCTTCCTCTTACACACTAGACATAGAAGTCTTACCCCCCAAATTAACTTCCTCATTAACCGTGTTATCAACATTTAGAGCCTCAAGCGAGTTACTAAGGGAAAAGGTACCATTACCTGATGTCAAAGCATTCGTCTTAGTCTTTTTTGAAGAGTTACCTGTTGTCGGGACCTTCTTTTTATCAGCAGAAGGAGCCGTTTTAGGGCTCATCTCTTCAGTCGGTTGATTTACTTTAGGGCGATATATAGTTTTTTGCTTCACCGAGATCGGTTTAAAGTTTTCGGTGCCTCCATTATCTCCGCCTAATTTCTTCTTTTTACTTCAATAAAACCATCATCAGCCCCGGATGATCCACCCTTGTCTTTATTCACCACTTGTTTCGGAGCTTTTGAACAATCATCAACTGAGTGACCAAATATTAAGCATGTACTAAAACGAGGAGGTTCCCACTCGTATTCAACACGAATGGTTTCTTTTGTATATCCAAGTTCATCAAGATTTGGAACAACCATAATTAGATTATCGCTAAAACTATTACAAGTATCAATTTCAATCAAAATTCTTGCATAACTGCTCCTACCCTATGATTCTAGACACATGAAATTCGTATATGAGTCTAGCATCATTGGGGTACCGATTTTCATGGCGATCAAGCTTAACCCATCCGATGTATACGCAACCAACGGGAACACGAAACAATTCTTCTTTAAGAAGACTCGCGGAGGGAGACCATTTATTTAAAAATATAAGGACTCCACGAATCATCTATGGACCATCTCTAAGCACCGAATCAACACCCTCACTAACTTAAAAAAAAAAAAAACCTTTCACTAACGTTACTTTCTCTAAGCCATAATTTTTTCAATGGTTTCGAACAAACCATTCTATGACAAGGAAAACAAGCCTTTTATCGATAAAGTAACCATAAAGTAAAATTTTCATTCTATCATTTACCTCATGAACCGAAACCAACGGTAACTGATTTGATTTTTCTGGTTCGGATTGATTTCAATTTTTGATTCATGCGACTATTACCCGAATTGTGAGCACCCTTATTCTCAAGCAAAAGTAATATAGGATGCGTAGCAAGTAATATTAGGAAAAGTAATATAAGATGCCAAAAGTAGGGGTGTGCACGGTTCGGTTTGGGTCGGTTTTTGGCTAAAACCGAAACCGAACCGAAATATTCGGTTTTTATAAAATCAAAAACCGAAACCGCTCGGTTTTTGGCGGTTTGGTTTTTTCGGTTTTTGCGGTTCGGTTTTTCGGTTTCAAACCGTTTAAATTTGGTTTTTGCTAATTTATATTAATAAACTTGGGTTTTTTTTTTAACATTGAATTTGGTTATATTTTTTTATTTTTTTCTGTCAATATGAGCCTAATCATGTTTTACACAATTTTTTACAATTATGCCATATAAATGAGGATACACAACAATGCATGTGAAAATACACATAGTTTGATCATTGTCATTGTAAAGGCATATTGTCAGTAACACACGGTACCACGACAAACATATATATAAACATTAAGATAATATATATTATAATAATTTCATCCATAAAATAAATATAAATTTAAAATTTTTAGATATCATTTATTTATTTATATTATATTAATTATATATTATTATAAAACTGGTTTGGTTCGGTTCGGTTCGGTTTTTATGGTTCGGTTTTTGACCAAAACCGAAACCGAACCGAAATTTTTCGGTTTTTGAAAAATTAAAAACCGAACCATCGGTTTCTAGTTTCGGTCGGTTTTTTGGGTTCGGTTTTTTCGGTTTTCGGTTCGGTTTCGGTTTTTTCGGTTTCTTCTGCTCACCCCTAGCCAAAAGTATATATTCATGGAAATTAAAAATAAAAGAATTGTTTGGATTAGTGTGGATTGTCCGCTTCTCACGTCACTACCTGATTTTTGTAAAATTCAAGAAAATGATGTTTTAAGGATCCATAGAAACCAACGGTAACTGATTTGATTTTTCTGGTTCGGATTGATTTCAATTTTTGATTCATGCGACTATTACCCGAATTGTGAGCACCCTTATTCTCAAGCAAAAGTAATATAGGATGCGTAGCAAGTAATATTAGGAAAAGTAATATAAGATGCCAAAAGTAGGGGTGTGCACGGTTCGGTTTGGGTCGGTTTTTGGCTAAAACCGAAACCGAACCGAAATATTCGGTTTTTATAAAATCAAAAACCGAAACCGCTCGGTTTTTGGCGGTTCGGTTTTTCGGTTTCAAACCGTTTAAATTTGGTTTTTGCTAATTTATATTAATAAACTTGTTTTACGTAGAATATTGGTTATTTTTTTTTGTCAATATGAGCCTAATAATGTTTACACAAATTTTTACAATTATACACATATAAATGAGAGATACACACATGCATGTGAAAATACACATAGTATGATCATTGTCATTGTAACGACATATTGTCAAGTAAACACACGTACACGACAAACATATATATAAACATTAAGATAATATATATTATAATAATTTCATCCATAAAATAAATATAAATTTAAAATTTTTAGATATCATTTATTTATTTATATTATATTAATTATATATTATTATAAAACTGGTTTGGTTCGGTTTTTATGGTTCGGTTTTTGACCAAAACCGAAACCGAACCGAAATTTTTCGGTTTTTGAAAAATTAAAAACCGAACCATCGGTTTCTAGTTTCGGTCGGTTTTTTGGGTTCGGTTTTTTCGGTTTTCGGTTCGGTTTCGGTTTTTTCGGTTTCTTCTGCTCACCCCTAGCCAAAAGTATATATTCATGGAAATTAAAAATAAAAGAATTGTTTGGATTAGTGTGGATTGTCCGCTTCTCACGTCACTACCTGATTTTTGTAAAATTCAAGAAAATGATGTTTTAAGGATCCATAGGTCAATTGTCGAAAGTTATTTCCAAAAAAGTGGTGCAAAATGATTCTTCAACTCTCATTTTACGTGGTACATAAGAAACAACGGCCCACAAGCTGCATACGAAGTCCAGTTTGAGATGTTTGTAATGGTGACAAAGAAAAGTATGAACATTAAACACATGAAAATCAGATTTGAATTTTTTATCGTCGACCAATTTATATTATTGATCGATGGCGGTCTTCTTCCGTCACCAAAGGTGCATTAATGAGCTCGACCCATTAAAACTATATTACATTTCCTGAGTCTTCTATATAATAAATCTTTTATATAATAAAAGAATTACATCATTTCGGAGTTTTCTATAAGATTAAATCTTATGAGAAAATAAATTGGACCAACCATAACGCTTGATTTTGTCACGTAGGCAAAATCATGCGATCTGATTGGTCAATAAAAAGTCAAAATTGAATCAATTTGGTCAAAATAGAAAAAAAATGGTGGAGAAATCCGATGAAGAAAAAAACACATAAAAATATATGTGTCAAATTTATGAAAACAAAAACTTGAAAAAAGAGGAGATAAGTAATAAAACTTTAGTGGTTTAATTTTAGATAAATTATGTAGAGTTAAAAGTGTAAATTTATAAATTTATAAATTTTATTATAACTTTAAAAAATAAACAAATAACCCTTAAATTTTATACTTCTAGACTTTATATTTTACAATATAGCAAACGTAAACAATTTCTTACTTTTAAACAAAGATTTAACATTATCTAATCACATCCCAAATATACCCGAACATTTTTTGGTGGATTTTTTATTGTCGGCCTGAAATCATGTTGTACAACAAAAAAGAAAACCATTGAAGCACATAAATTATCGTAAATAAAGATTTACATATTATCGTAAATAAAGAAGCATATACCCAACACTAAGAATACCGGTCTTCTAAAGTGGAGGTCAATGATTCGAATATAACGAGGAAAAAATTAATCCCCTTGTGGCCTCAAAGGTTCACTTGAGCCGACTCCGAGCTATCTAAAAGGGTAGTTTCGCAGGGATTAGTTGGCTCACAGTGTCGAGTCAGAAAACATATAAAAAAAATTACTAATTTTATTTTAGCCGGGAAATTCCTCTTTACTAAAAAAAATTACTAATTATCATTAAGTTCATATACTACGTAATATATAAAAGATTTAATGAATATATTCTCTTTATATGATTTCGATAATACTTCACTTTCATGATATTTCAAAAACTCATTGGTAAGTGTGCTATTTGTTTCTTATTGTTTCTTGAATCGAAACAAATGAAAAGATGAAATAAACTTGTTTTATTCTTTTCTTTTATGGTTTCGAAATTAAAAAAAACAAAAATTAAACACATCACACAACAAATCATGTCCCAGATCTAGATTCAATCAAAGTCGTGACTGGGTTTTCAAGATTTGTTTCGAAGTCGTGATTGGGTTTAAAAAACTCATTTGTATCAACAAAACTCGAACAGTGGGTTCGAGTAAAAGAGGAGGAAGAAGTGGATATGTGTTGTGTGGGTTATCACAAATTGTTATAACAGTGAGGGTTTTTATGGAAGTGATCCCGGTGGTGATGGCGGGAGTTGTGTTGATGGAGAGATGAGAGAGTTTTTATTAAAAGATAAAGGAAAATGTATTATTTAAAAGAAAAAAAATTATAAAAAAGAACAGAGAGTATTTTAGTCATTTTAGTTCGACGAAGGACCAAAAGTAAAACCAAACCTTCAAAATACGGACGTTTTTTGCAATTTCGAAACTTGACGGATCAAATCTGCAATTTGGCCAAACCACAAGGACCATTTTTGCAATTTACTCTTAAACAAATGTTATTCTATGTGACAGAAAGATACATGTTCTTCTCTTAGCGTATCCAACACATCTTCATCACCTAACAAAAAAAACACCAACCCATTGCATCCGCCTCCCATGTATCTTCTAAACCCAAACAATTTTGGTATTGACGATGGTTGTGTGTTATACGTGTCTTTAAATGCATTTATCACTTATTGACTCATCAAAATCACTTACCTAAAACCTCAATCACAAAATCAACCGTTGTTTCAATTATTCTTGTTGGAAGAAAAACACCTCAATCAAGAAGGTTTGGATCTATCATGGCCAACAGTGATGACGACAATGAGTTAAACCTAAATATTTTTTTAAGTTTATCAAGCTTAATTACATTATCTTTGATATTTTCATATATTAGGGTTTTTGTAGGATAATAATTTTATTCAAGTCTATGATTTTGTTAAAATCAGTAAATGATTCAAATGTGTGAGGTTGTTGATGTTTGGGATGGCTTATTGAGACTTCGTATTTGTGATGTTTGGGATTACTAAACAAAACTCTCAGTTATATGATCAGTACATTTTTTATGGTTAATTGCTTGATATATACTTTACCTTTTTTACCGAGTTTATAGGATCTAACTGCTAAAGTATTGGTAATAGTAAGTTGCATTTTGTTACCGATTATATCTTGGTTTAGGGTACATTCTCAAATATCTTGGGATGTTAGGTCCAATTTTTTTATGGGAAACTCACATTGATAATTTGCATAGTCTGTTAAGGTCTTTGATGTGCCGCTACTAATTTTCTTGCAATTATTATCATCGCAGCCATCACCAATCAAATTTACAATTTTGAAAGCAAGTTCGATTAAAGACAGGAGCAGGGTTCTAAACAAACTCGAACAAAAAGAAAAATGACACGGTAAGTTAATACAAGAACTGGCTACAAGAGTTGATGATTTACTACGTAGCATGACCTTTATTTTTACACAAAAGTAAATCAGATTGTGGCATGTGCCCATATATTTTGTTGTTGAAATTTGAATTCCTGCTTATGTGAACAATTATTTACATGGTTATGAGATCTTCTGTTAGCTAGGATATCCTGATAGTATAGCTTAGAGGGGTTTTATTTGTTCATTTGCTTATAATGCGATCGAGTGTTTCATGTCTTACGACCCAAATAGAAAAGCCAATAAAATTAGCTAATAAGCCAACCGATGAAATAAGTCGAACGGGGTGGAAGTTTATGAGTATGTATTTCATTTCAGTTTATTTGTGATCATATGAATGGATGTCTTTCAAGTTTCGAGAATCATTTTGCTTACTTTGATGTATCCTTGCTTTTTCAAGGACAAATTTGAAGAAAGATCGTTCTGAATACAAGGGCGCATTCTTACATAAGCACGGAGTCAAACTGGGATTCATGTCTGCCTTTTAGAAAGGTGATTGGGATGAAATGGTTTCATGTTAGTTACGAGAATGCAAAGGTGACTGAAATTCATCTGAAATAAACACTTTAACATGCTTACTCGAAACTGCTCATTTTCCAAGTAATGAAATAAGCGACTACGCTGTTTTACATTCTTTTTGTCTTAGCATTCTCAATTGCTAAATTTGCATGAACATGTCCTTAATACACAAAAGACACCCAAACACCCGCAAAGTTGTACATCTTATTGTTTCAGCCACCAAAAATGTTACTAATCGATGGCCTACATGGTTGTATATTATGTTGTTATGGTGTGCTAATAATTAATCTCTATTTTTACTAAACAATGACATGTTTGCCCTTGGATGATTAGATAGTATCGATATGTTTTGCAACAAATAGAGGGGTTTGTGGTGTCAGAAGTGTTGGATTCTAATGACCCAAAATTCAAAAGAGGGGAATTTGTAGCAGGGCTTTGGGAAGAATACACTTTAATTCACAAAACGGGTCAATTGAGGAAGATTCAGCAAGATGGTAGAATTCCTCTTTCTTACATGTTGGCCTTCTTGGTATATGTCATCTCTCTTCATACATCTATTTTGGTAAAAAAGAAATGGTCATAGAAACAATACTATTTACTAATAAGTTAGTTTTTATATAATTTAAGTTTAAGATACATTGTGGGCGACTTTCAACCTGTTTTACCCATTTCACTTTTTGTTATTTTGATGTTAAAAGTTTTCACTAATGCCCTGTTAGCGATTAAACACAATCGAGTCCTAAGTTATACATATTTCTTCATTTTTCTCTATATATATTTTTGTTGGTCTTTCTTTCGGCAATATGTTTTCCTAAACTCCCATTGATCAACCGTCAAACACGATTTTTCCTGATTGTTTTTATATATGCTTCACTATCCAATATTAGAACATGATGTCTGAAATATATAATGCAGGCATACCAGGATTTACAGCCTACGCTGATTTTTAGAGGTTTGCGCTCCAAAGAAAGGAGAATGCGTTTATGTATATGCAGTTATCATACGCGCCAGAAAGTATGTATTCTAAGCACTAGAATATGTTACCATTTACATAAATTTTGAATAAGCATTATAACATAGTGCATATAAAATACATTTTGGGTTACTGACCCATTTGAACCGTATCTAGAAAGAACATTAAGACCATGACATTGTTGGGATTAAAAGTCTTATTGATGCTGTTGGAATTACTGCTGCTTAAGTTTGTGTTAATGTTGCTCAGTTGTGTTAGTACTGCTCAAGAACTTTAGAGAAAAATGCAAAGTGTTTACTACTGCTAGTACACAGTTAGTACTGCTAGTGTAAAGTTACTACTGCTAGTGCATATTAGTGCTGCTCAGAGACTTAGAAGAAAAACTGCTAAGTAGTTACTACTGCTAGTACAAAAGTTACTACTATTAGTACAAAGTTAATGCTGCTGAAGGAGTTAATGCTGCTAGTGAAGAAGTTAGTACTGCTGAGTTAGTTAGTACTGCTTATGTGATTTATATGAGTTATTTGTGTAAAAGATATGTATAACTTATTTGTTTAAAAGATTTGATATTCTTAGGAAAGTATTGTAAGCCGTTTAGGACTCCTTGGTGTATAAAAGGAGGTTCTAGGGCATAGAGTTTGATACGAGTCATTCATAGAATTATCATAGCTTCAAGGTCTTTGTAACCCTAATACTTTGAGAGTATTCGTATTATTAATAATATTGGAGCTTTTGTTTGTTGAATTATATGTTCATATAATTACTGTTTCATTGATAGTTCTTCTTAATATTAAAGATTAGATTTCACATAATCTTTAATACATTAAAACAAAGTTTTTACTATAGTTGTGTTAGATTTATTTAATATAACTAATCCTTATACAAGATTAAGGATTTCGATCTATTAAAGTGGGATCAACAAATGGTATTAGAGCTTATTGCTTTAAGAAACTTTGCTAGAAGATATAGATCAAGATTTTGCACACATGGTGGCTGCATCCAAAGTTCCCATGCTCAAACCGGGTGAGTTTGAGTTATGAAAGATGAGGATTGAACAATACATCCATATGATAGACTATGCACTGTGGGAAGTTATAGAGAATGGTGCAACCTTGCCAAAAATAACAGTTGTGGAAGGTGTTGAAAAAGTGATGCCTATTACATCTGCTGAAGATAAGGCTCAGAGAAGATTAGAAGTGAAGGCTAGAAGTACTTTAATGATGGGCATTCCCAATGAACATCAGTTAAAGTTTAACTTTATAAAGGATGCTAAGCTGTTGCTGCTGGAAGCTGTAGAAAAGAAATTTGTTGGGAATGCAGCTACTAAGAAGACTCAAAGAAATCTTTTAAAGCAGCAATATGAAAACTTCACTGCTTCAAGCTCAGAGATGCTTGATCAAACCTTTGATAGGCTTCAAAATCTTATGAGTCAGTTGGAGCTTTTGGATGAAAAGCTTTTACAAGAAGATGTTAATCAAAAGTTATTAAGAAGCTTATCACCTGAGTGGAACACACATGCTGTTGTGTGGAGGAATAAAGCTAAGTTAGAAACAATGGGCATGGATGATATTTATAACAACCTTAAGGTGTATGAACCAGAAGTCAAAGGGATGTCTAGCTTAAGTTCAACCACACAGACTATGGCTTTTGTGTCCTCTTTAAATAACAACACTAGCAGTTCTAATGAAGCAGTTAATGCTGCTCATGGAGTTACTACTGCTAGCACTCAAGTTAATACTGCTTACTCTACAAATATTGATAATTGGTGATCGCTGTTATTTGTCATGTTTGCTAGTCAAACCAATAGTCCTCAACTTGCCACATGAGGACTTGCAACAATCCATCCTGATGATAGAAAGAGGATTTGAGATGGCAAATGGCCTTGTTGACTATGAGGGCTAGAAGGTTTTTGAAGAATATAGGAAGGAATCTTACTGTTAATGGAAATGAGACTATTGGTTTTGATAAGTCCAAAGTGGAGTGCTACAACTTCTACAAGAGGGGACATTTTGCTAGGGAGTGCAGAGATCCAAAAAATTAAAACAACAAGAACAAGGAAAGCTCAAGAAGGAGTGTGCCTGTGGAAACATCTACTTCCACAGCTTTGGTGTCTGTGTGGCTTGGTGATATTGAATGGAATTGATCAGGCAGGGAAGGGCCTATTATGCACTCGTGGCTTACTCATCTTTAAGTCGGACTATGAGGTATCTATGATTCAATTGTTTAAAAATTCTTGTATCAAAACTGATAAAATTAATTAAATCTCAAAAATGATCAACTATTAAGGGATTTAGAGAATTCCAGTTTAAAATTGGTTTTAGGTTATAAAGCAGGTTTAGGATCGTGGAAAAGAAAAACTTGAATTTTATAAAAAGGAATAGTTTGTTTATGTAGATAACATTTATGGCTTTAAAATGGGTATTCAAAGTAGGAGAAAATAATATTAGAGCGATTTAGAAAGAAGCTTGAAAAAAATCAAAAAGAAAAAGAAATCATTCAATTATTGTAGTATAAATTTGAAAATGCATCTAAAGAGTTTAAACAACGCTCATAGTTCTATACTTTTATCTTAGGTCAGATTGTTGATAATTGCAAGAAAGGTTAGACCATGAAAAATATAATGCAGTTCCACCTCCCTACACGGGAAATTTCATGCCTTTAACACCTGATTTGTCTTTTACTGGTTTAGATGAGTTTGTTAATGAGCATGTAGTTGAGAACAGTAAAGCTATGTCTAGTGAAGAAGAGCCTAAGGTAGTTAGGAAGAATGATGATGCCCCAATTATTGAAGTATGGGTGTCAAATGATGAGGAAGAGGATGTGTCTCAGCCTAAAATTGAAAAGAAAACAGTTATGCCTAGTATTGTTAAGAAATAGTTTGTCAAATCTAAACAACAAGAAAAAACTGCTAGGAAAACTGTTAAACAATTTGAGCAACATATGCAAAACACTCACAATCCAAGAGATAATCAAAGAAATTAGAACAATATGATGTCTCAAAAACTAGGAAGCAATTTTGAGATGTTTAATAAGGCATGTTATGTGTGTGGAAGCTTTGATCATTTGCAAGTTAATTGCAATTACCATAAAAACAGTTTCAAAATCAAAGGATGGTAAAACCTATTTGGAACAATACTCAAAGGGTAAATCATCAAAATTTTGCTAAAAAACTTACCCACTTAAAAATAACAGTGAATGCTGCTAGACCAATGTCATATCTTTCTAAAACATCACATTCAAGTGTTAAGAGGCCCATTCATAAGAACACAGCATTTAAAAACAATAATATTAATCAAAGAGTTAATACTGTTAGGGGTAAAAATGTTAATACTGCTAGGCCAAAAGCAGTATTTAATGCTGTTAAGGGAAATAATTTTAATGCTGTTAAGGCCTCAGCTTGTTGGGTTTGGAAACCAAAGAATAAAGTTTTACACCATGTTTCTAAACACAACAGTGCATCAATACCATTAGAAGTTTGATTTTTATGTTGATGGCCACAAGGCAAATCAAAGTCTGTTAATGGCTTAGTCCCAAAGAAACTGATTTTCTTACCTAATATGCAGGGCAATCCACAAATGGATTTACAGGATCAAGGAGTGATTGATAGTGGATGCTCAAGGCACGTGACAGGGAACATGTCCTATCTTACAAACTATGAAGAGATAGATGGAGGATATGTTGCTTTTGGAGGGAACCCCAAAGGAGGAAAAAGCACTGAAAAATGTACCATTAAAACTGGTAATCTAGATTTTGAAAATGTGTATTTTATGAGAGAGTTAAAGTTTAATCTCTTTAGTGTCTCACAAATGTGTGATAAAAAGAATAGTGTTCTTTTTAATGACACTGAATGTATTGTTTTATCTCCAAACTTTAAGTTAATTGATGAAAGTTAAGTTTTACTTAGAGTTCCTAGAAAGAACAATATGTATAGTGTTGATTTAAAGAACATAGTTCCTAAAGGATGTTTAACTTGCCTTTTTGCAAAAGCCACATCTGATAAATCTAAACTTTGGCATAATAGGTTAAGGGAAATCTTGTAAGAGGTTTACCTTCTAAACTTTTTGAAAATGATCAAACCTGTGTTGCTTGTAAAAAGGGAAAGAAGCACAGAGCCTCTTGTAAGTCCAAAACAGAGAACTCAGTCAGTCTTCCTTTATATTTGTTGCATATGGACTTGTTTGGTCCAACATTTGTAAAAAGCCTTATGAAGAAAATGTATTGCCTAGTTGTCACAGATGATTATAGTAGGTTTATATGGGTTTTCTTTCTAGCTACTAAGGATGAGACTAGTGACATTCTTAAGTCCTTTATAACTGGTATAGAAAATCTAGAAGATCACAAGGTTAAGGTGATTAGTTGTGATAATGGAATTGAATTCAAAAACAAAGAAATGAATCAGTTTTGTGAGATGAAGGGTATTTTAAGACAATTTAGTGTAGCTAGAACTCCTCAACAAAATGGAGTTGCTGAGAGGAGGAATAGGACACTAATTGAGGTTGCTAGGACTATGCTAGCTGATTCTAAGTTTCCAACTACTTTTTGGACAAAAGTAGTTAATACTGCTTGCTATATGCAAAATAGAGTGTTAGTAGTTAAGCCTCATAACAAGACCCTATATGAACTTTTCATGGTAGAACACCAACTTTAAGTTTTATGAGACCATTTGGGTGTCTTGTTACCATTCTCAATACCATAGATCATTTAGGCAAATTTGATGGTTAGGCTGATGAAGGTTTCTTTGTTGGATACTCTTTTAATAGTAAAGCCTTTAGAGTATTCAATAGTAGAATAAGGATAGTGGAAGAAAACTTACATATTAGGTTCAGTGAGAGTTGTAACACCCCCAAATTGGGTCGCAGCGGAATAAGGGTCCGGGGCGTGTTACTTCAAGATCAATAGCACAAGATATATAAGAACGACACAAAAAGTCGTTTAAAATGATACATTGGATTTAATTGAAAGACTTAATACAAAAGCATATAGCTTTACTTGTTCATTGTTGAATATTACAAAAGTTGACAATACGTTTCCCAAAATATGATGCATCTAATTCTTTAGGTTGCAATCCAAAATGTAACCAATGATCCCTGGCATCCCATGCCTATTGATCTCTGAAACATTGCTTAAAACATTCACAATAATGTTGGTGAAATTATAGGTTTTGATATCATAAAATGCAGGACCGCAGACTTTTAGTGATAATGCAACACATGCAGATCTCACGAAAACTAGATTACATTTTACACTAAGGCTCCATGACACTGAAGGCTCGACAGTCTTGTTCGCATATATTGCTACTAGCCCGCATGAAGTTTTAACCCGAAGACATCCATATTCGTCATGCTATAACGTTCATCTCGGTGATAGCTAGTCACCCGAACGGGGAGGATGGTCGTTTCCGGATAATAGATCTATTAAATACACATTCGCGCTCACATATGTAATTCCCAAACTTCATCTCTGCAAATTGATTTTCATAATAGTGGGTTATGGGTTATCGCTACTTAGGGCAAACTTGTAATCAATACTTGCGTCCTAATTTATAAACAAAAACATGTTTCACCCCATAAATTTAAATCATTGAAATCGTATAAAAATGTGGGCTATGAACTCACCTTGAGTTCCAGATTATCCAACCTATCGCAGATAACGCGTCACGTAAAAGATTGAATGCAACCTAAATTATCATAGGTCATATAAGTACCAAGTACTTGAATATAATCTTATAGTTGTTACATCGTACTATCGTTCGGGCTATCATAATTTAAGAGGTCATGACATGACGTTCGAGGAGTTAGGACACTTTAAATCGTAAATCTAACAACTCGTCGATACGCCATCCGAAGAGGCCTCATTATGAAACTCCCTAGTTAACTTATAGTACTTTTGGATAACCACATATAATTCTAATATAGCTCAATCACCCAAACTATGGTTTTGGTAAAATGTGTTTTAATAAGTTAAAACGTTTATAATTTACCGTTTTAGTAAAACTAGCATAACTTTCGCGTTTTAAGCCCGATTTTAACGTTTCTTATGCCCACGTCTTCGTAGTAAGACGAGTGATCAAAATATTACATTTTCAAGTTTTTGATATCTGTGTTATGAATTGTGTTTTAATGTTCACTCGAAGCTCCTTACTCGTTTTAGTGGTTTTAATTAGCGAGTAAACTTTGTAATAGTAAAAACTTATTTCGTTTTTTTAATCCCGATTTTAGTGATTCCTTCGAGTACGTCTTTGTTATTAAAAGATGTATTATGTTGTATAAAAGTTGGTCGCTGTGATAGTAACTTTTACTGTTCATAGTTATAAAATTAACTTTTTTAAACTTTAATTATCGAAATGTCGTAGTTTATTCGTTATAGTTCGTTTTAGCGATTCTTTCGAGTACGATTCGTAATTAAAAAGTTTATTATCATTTTTTGATGTTTTAAAAATATGAGTTGCTGTAATGAATAGTGCTTTTTATAAAAATAGTTTTATAAAAGTTTTTCTCGTCGTAAGATCGTAATTAACGTATCTTTTTCGTTATAAATCGGTTTTTTGAGTTTCTTATCATTTTGGAATCGTCATAAGGTGTATTATTTTTATAAAATGAACTAACTCTATATGGAAGTTCGAAACAAAAACACCTTTTATACATTTTATGATATTTTAAATCACAACCTTTTTAGTAAACTTTAAGAACCCTAAATTATATACTTAAAAAATGTTTATACTTAAACGACACGTTAACATACTTTTTACATCTATTTTTCCATAATATATATGGACATTGACATAAGAAAAAAGTGTGTAAATTCGTAAACATAAGTGTTAACTCTTTTTACATATTTAAAAGTCCTTAGTGGTGATTTAGCCATATTAAATATCACATCTTTAAAATAATGATAATAAAAAGTATAAAGGAATTTAGAAGACCTTAGGGATGATGTATGAGATGAGAAATGAATGCTAAACCCGTGTTTAGCCTTAAAACCCAAGCTTGCACTTAAGAAAACCCTTGTTTCCAAATAAAAACCCAAATCTTTATTTCTTGCTTAATACTTGCAAATGGTGATTCAATGGTTGGAAACACCTTAGAATATCTTAGGATAGATGTATATAGAAGTGTATGGGTTGAATAAAATTTTGTATGGGTTTGTGTAGGGGGGGGTTGATGCCGTGAGCTAGAAGAGAGAAAAAGGGAAGAAAACTTGATTTTTATCAAGTGTTTATGTGTATGATCTCTTTACTAGATACATGTATATATATATGGTGTAAGAACTTAGTCAAGGGACAAGGTATGGTGTAGGGATGGCCTTGGTCATGGTCTTGGTCAAAGAGACAAGAATGACTAGGTATGGTGTGGTATAGAAGAAGTATGGTGTAGTATTAATGAAGTATGTTGCACTTTGACCAAAAGGAAGAGTTTCATTATTTTTCTTGTATCAATGGCCATATTTTTGGCATACATAAGATATATGTGGTGTTGTTGACTAATTTTTATGTATTGGGTATAAATGTGGGTATTTGTTGAAGCGTAGAAAAGTTTTGGTGGTTCCGGGAGTGCCTAAACGCAATTTATCGCGAAACGTATACATTTTACGTAGCCGATAAAAATAAAAGGAACAAAGTTAATAATTATCCTCAAAATAATTACTTAACCCTTGCTTGATGTAAACATTTAATTGTTTGATGCCCGTTTACATTGAACGCTAATTTTTAGCTTACGCGATTTAGCTTAACATTTATGATTTAAAGCAAATGCGTACAATACAAAAGGTACATTGCAGATTTATCGACGTCGTCAATGACTTGAAAACACAGGGTGTTATAGACTTCCCCCGTTAAACGAGCCTTGTCCTCAAGGCTTACGATGCAGCACTTGACGACGGTGCGGTCTTGGTGAAGAGGTGTGGATAATTCTTCTTGAATTGGTCTTCACGTTCCCACGTAAACTCAGGACCTCTCTTGGAGTTCCATCGAACTTTGACTAATGGGATCCGACTTCGCTTCAACCGTTTAACTTCACGGCCCACTATTTCTAATGGTTCCTCAACAAAATGAAGCTTGTCATCAAGATGAAGTCCATCCAACGGAACGGCTAATGGTTCGTCGGCATGACACTTTTTCAAATTAGATACATGAAACGTATTATGAACTCTGCTCAATTCTTCTGGAAGTTCAAGCTTGTAGGCAACCTCTCCAACCTTTTCTAATACCTTGAAAGGTCCAACATATCTGGGGTTTAACTTCCCCCGTTTGCCAAAACGTACGACCCCTTTCCAAGGCGAAACTTTGAGCATAACTTTATCCCCGACTTGGAATTCCATTGGTTTACGCTTCAAGTCAGCGTAACTCTTCTGTCTTTAGGTTCGATCACGAGCGGTTGCATCCTTTGCTTTGATCTGGATGATTTTTCTCAGGTGGTCTCTTGAATAGTTCTGGATATCCGAGTATTTGAGCTTCTCCAACTTCAGTCTAACATTACAGGTGAACGACACTTTTCAGACCATAAAGTGCTTCGAATGTGCGGCCCTTGATGCTAGCCGTGATAGCTATGTTGTATGAAAAACTCGACTAATGGCAAATGGTTAACCAACCCTTCAAAGTTCGAATTGCACAAGCACGCAAATATCCTCGAGAGTTTGTATGGGTCCTCTCGATTTTGCCGTCTGTTTATGGATGGTACGCAGTACTCATATCCAAGTTAGTACCCAAAGCCTTCTGAAGTGACCTCTAGAAATTTGATGTGAATCTTGGGTCATAATCATAAATGATCGAGACAAGTATTCCATGACTCATGACTACCTCCTTCAGGTACAGTCTTTGCAAGTTTATCCAAAGTGAACTCGGTCTCTCTCATTGGTGTGAGAACGCAGACTTAGTGGAGCGGTCAACAACACCCAAAATTATGTCATAGCCTTGAGGACGTCTTTAGGGAAGAAAAAAAAAAAAAATCTTCGTGACAAAATCCTAGTGATTGTGTTCCCACTTTCCATTTGGGTATCTTTGGTTGTACCAACAATCCTTGATCGGCCTTTGATGTTCGGCCTGACCTTAGCAGCAGGTCAAACACTTGCTAACATGGTGGCAATGCGCTTTTCATGTGTGGGCCACACAATATAGCTTCTTCTGTTCTTGGTACATTTTGTTCGGAACCAGATGATAGGAGTATTTTGATTTGTGGGACTCGATGCTATGATCACAGTCAGCAAATCGCCATACAAGGTAACCGTTCTGCCATTGAGGCACAGGGTGTCATCCGCACGTTGGTTCCAACATTCTTGTTCTTTAATTGCCTTGGAAATTTAGCGTTTTCAATCAACTTCCCCAACAATCTTCTTCTTATGTTCTTTGTCTCGCTGCTTCGGTCTGAGCATTCAAGATATGGTTTGGAAGGTCCAAAACTAATAGTCATAACCTAAAGCTCGAACTTCTTAACGGTGATGGTTCTCGTTCTTTCCTGCTCAAAGCGATCAGCAACGAAATTTGCTTTCCACCGGGTGATAACGGAATTATTTTGCAATCGGAATCACTCAGCAACTACATCCATCGGCGTTGCCTCATGTTCAACTCTTTTGATTTAAAATGTGTTGCAAACTTTTTTGGATCAGTGAACATTGTACACTTTGGGTCCGTACAGATAGTGCCTCCAAATCTTGAGAGCGAACACTACTGCTCCAAGTTCCAAATCATGCGTTGTATAGTTCTTCTCATGGATTTTCAACTGGCGGGATGCATAAGAAATCACTTTTTCTCTCTGCATCAATACAACGCCCAAACCCTTCTTCGAAGCGTTGCAATATGCGATGAAATCTTCGCTTCCTTCAGGTAATCAAGGATTGGTGCACTGCACAACTTTTGCTTCAACAGTTGAAAAGCTGTTTCTTGTTTATCGCCCCACTCAAACTTGACCTTCTTTTGAGTAAGCTTAGTCATTGGTTTGGCGATCTTCGAAAACCCCTCAATGAATCTTCGATAGTACCCAGCAAGACCTAAAAATTGACGAATCTCCGTTGGTGTCTTAGGAGATGTCCAATCTTTAATGGATTCAATCTTGGCTGGATCCACATGAATTCCTTCGCTATCGATCACATGACCGAGGAACTGTACTTTGGGGATCCAAAATTCACATTTGGAAAATTTTGCATACAACTCCTCTTTCTTCAACAACTCCAATATTATCTTCAGATGCTCTTCGTGCTCTTGCTTACTCTTGGAATAGATCAAAATATCGTCAATAAAGACAATTACGAATTTGTCAAGATAAGGTTTGCACACTCGGTTCATGAGATCCATAAACACAGCAGGTGCGTTTGTCAAACCAAACGGCATAACTTGAAATTCGTAATGGCCATAACGAGTTCTGAAGGCAGTCTTTGGAATGTCTTCTTCTCGAACCCTCAATTGGTGATAACCTGACCTTAGGTCAATTTTCGAGTAGACATCAACCCTGAAGCTGATCAATATAAATCATCAATCTGGGAGCGGATAACGGTTCTTCACCTGTTTTAGTTTCATTTAATTCCCGGTTAATCATATGCACATCGGAATGATCCGTCTTTTTCTTGACAAACAAGACCGGAGCTCCCCAGGTGAGGAACTGTGGTCTTATAATGCCTTTATCGGACAGCTATTTAGTTGCTCAGATAAGCTCTTTCATTCGGAAGGCGCTATCGATAAGGTGCCCGTGACACAGGTGCAGCACCAGGTTCCAAATCAATTTGACAACTCCACTTGTCGAGTCGGAGGAAGACCCGGCAAGTCTCAGGAAATTACTTGGGGAAAGTCTGAACAATTGATACTGTCCTCAAGTCGATTCTTCTCTGACTTTGTCTTCAACTTCCTTTGCGAGTAACATGATGTGCCAAAAAGATAGGAAATCCTTTTTCCATGTACTTCTGCGTTTTAGTGCACGAAATGATGTTTAATCGTGTCACATTTCCCTGGGTACTTCCATCACCGTGTATGATTAAGGTTTTATTTCTCCAGGGGATGCGAACAATCTTCTCGGCACACACAATGACCGCTTGGTACTTCGCCAACCAATCCATACCGATTATAGCATCGAAACTACCAAGTTCTACAGGCATTAAGTTTATGTGGAATTGGTGGTTTAGGAAGTTTAATGTGCAACCCTTAAGTATAGTGTTTAACCCAATTATTCTATCGTCAACTAATTCGACATCATAATAGTGATCTAGGGTAGATGGCGTGATGTCAATTTGGGAGCTAAATGTAGTAGACACAAAACTTCGATCGGCACCCGTATCAAATAAGATATAAGCATAGCGGTTGTTTAGAAGGAACGTACCCGCAACGACGTTGTCTGGGTTTGCCCCCGCATTTCCAACCACATACACCTTCGCTGGAGCCCTGTCATTTCTAGCTTGATTACCACGGTCATTGTTTCTCAGTCTTGGGCAGTTTCTTTTAAAATGGCCTTGAGCTCCGCACTCAAAGCAACCATTGCCCTGCTGATTATTGTTGTTGTTGTTAGCAGGCCGGCTTCTACATTCTCTGGTCAGATGGCCAACCCTCTTGCAGTTATTGCACCTAGGTGGACAAAGACCTTCATGATTGTAATTACACTTGGAACATAGAGGTTTAGACCCGGCGTATGGTCTCCTATTACTATTTCCTGCAGTGTAGGCCTGGCCTGTGTTCTGCCTCTTATTCTGTTGGTTTTGATTATTCTTGAAGAGATCATCATACTTTCTTTTCCTTTCTGCCTGACGTTCAGCATAGGCATGGGTCTTTTCAACCATCAGCTCAGTTGTAAACTCGATAGCCTCTTGCATAGTTTTCGGCTTTGATGCCTTTACACTGCCATGTATCATATCGGGCAAGCCACCGATATACTTTTCAATCTTGTCTATCTCTTCTGGGAACATCCTGGAACACATCAAAGCTAGTTGCTGAAATCGTCGACTATAGGCCACTACATCGGTGCCCTTGACCTTAAGATTCCACATTTCAGACTCAATCTTCTTGATCTCACCACTCGGGCAGTATTTACCAGTCATCATTTTCTTTAGTGTTGCCCATGTCATGGCATGAGCTGCTTCGGGGGTAGTGGTCTTAACATGGGCATTCCACCATGTAAGAGCATCGTCTTGTAGAGTGCAAGTCGCAAATTTGACTTGACTAGCTGCCGTGCAATTGCTAATGCTAAACACAGACTCCATTTTCTCAAACCATCGAGTGAGTCCGACAACTCCCTCAGTGCCTTTGAAGTCCAAAGGTTTACATTTCAAGAATTTAGAGTAAGAGCATTTGCGAGCAGTTTGTGCTGGCCTTAGTCCTGAACCATTGCTGTTATAGCCATTCCTAACCCTGCTTGCTTCTGCTTCAGCCATTGCAGCAGCAACTCCTTGGTCAATTAAGGCCTTAAGTTTGTGCCACAGTAACAAGTTGTGGTTTGTTTCATTGGAGTTTGGTGGTGGCTCGTGTTGATCTCGTGGCCCATTTTGGTGCCATTTTCTTCAATCATAAGAAATACAATTCCGTTTAGATTTCATAAAATAGGTGACCACGACCATGACGTAACCAAGATAATTAAAGTGGATCACATCACACAGTGAAATGTAAAATATGAATTGTAATTAACAATGATATAACTAAATCGACATATCCTTCACAACAAATTCGATTATAAACATGATATAATACCACCATTCATAGTATAGATGGAAAACAAACATGAAAATAGGTTTAGATACAAAAAAGATCATACGTTTAGGTACCAATAAACATAATAACCTAAAGCCTTACTAGCCCGGATTAAACCCCGTAATACTTAAGTAGCTATATACAAAAAGACTAGCCACAACAAAGTCTAATCTAAGAGCTCTGCCAGTGTCCTCTGGTAGTCCTGTCTGTGCAGCCCCCACGGGTCCCTACTGTCCCTGCAAATACATAACCTGCCCCTTGCAATGTCCATCACCTGTCCCGTAAGTGCTGCTCACCTGCTCCCTTCATGTGGTGACATTCCCTGGGAGTGGAATCGTCTACTCTCTGTAGTGTCTGTACAACAGTCAAGGTCTGAATAATCTGCTGCTAAAGTCGAGTGCGATCACAGCTCTCAAACTCTCTCATCCTCCTCACGCCCCAGCTGTCTGTCTCTAACAAATCTGACATCTCTCTCAGCCTCCTACGATCCCGCTGACTGTAGCTCTGTGATCTCGATAACATTTGTGGATATGAAACTGTGGTGCCGTAGGAAATAACCCTCCATAAGCAATGATCTGAGCTCGCATCCAAAGCTCGTCCCCAAGCCTCTCTAGACATCCCAGCCTCGGTCCCATGATCTGACGTGTATTGCATGATTACGTCTATCTGAAAACAACAAAGTTGACCCGACCGGCATACCAATAACTGTCTCTGTCCCTGCTCATCATCCAACCTCGTGTAGATCACATCTGTATCTCCCTAAACCCTAGACTCAAACTCTCTCATGTTTGGCACACCAACTCTTATCGGTACTAACTGGAAGCTCCTGGTAAAGGTCTCAACAATCTCATCCCATGAATCTGTAATCCCATAACCAACCGTACCTCTCAGTCCACCCTAATCTGCCTGTCCATAGTGGCAACAAAGCCTAATCAACCCTAAAACTCACAACTGGTCTAGCAGCATCAGCGGCGAAGCTCCTCCGACCTCATACCCGGGACCCAGTTGCCGAGACCTAATCCCATCCGAGGTGGTAGTTACCCGGGTCTGCCCACTCTTGGACTGTCAGAGGTAATGATAGTGTGGTAGGGAATGAATTAGTAGCTGATGTAGGCAAGGGATGTGGGCAACTGGTCTAGTGGGGGAGAGTATGAAGGGTGGTGGTAAAGTAGTTGAATGTGAAGTAGTTTCAGCCTCAGCTCTCATCCGAATCGTGGCAGCTGCGATAGCCCAATGATCGAAATAGGATCGAGGTGGTGCTAGTTAATACAGGTAAGAATGTGTTGATAATGGGAAAAGAATCTGTGGATGGAGATAGAAGACCATGGAGATATGGTAGAATGCGAGGGTGGGACGATAATAGCAAGTAAACTGGCAACCTCAGAATCATGACCAAGCAGGTACCGGTAATTGGCTCTGGAAATGGAATCGTAGCAGTACATACGGTAGGCAGTGTGAGGTGTGGTGAAGCGCAGACTCAATCGTCTCAAATGGCTCCAGTCTCCTCCGAACGGGGCCAGTAGCAGTAAAGGCAACAACTACCGGGTAGGCAGGAGCTAGGTGCACCTCCTCCGCCTCCTCGCAATCTCGACATCCATATCGTCATCCTCATCCATCCTCATCATCCTCGAATATCCCATAACGTCATCCACATCCTCCTCGATACCATCTCATCGTCTCCAATCATCTCCACCAACAGCAGGATCAGTCCAATAGGATCCCCTCAGGGACCTCATCGCCATCCACCTCCGGATCTGACCTCAGGATCAACTCCGCACATAATCAGTTGGACTGTGCCAATAGGTGAGAGCGTCCTCAGCATATGGCTGGTCCTCTGCAATGATCTCATCATCATCCATGCTCTGGTCCTGGAACATAATCAAGAGGGGTGGTGCCTGCTCAGGCTCCTCTGGGCCAGGCACATTAATCGGGAGAGGGTGGTGCCTGAAGAGCGGCCCTCTGCGTACGGGTCCTCTAGCATGTAAGTGGCTCTGGGAACCCCCTCATGGTCCATCGGAACTAGGTGAACCTATATCCGATATTCCTCAAATGTGTCGCTGGAGAATCTCTGTGTGTGTAACCCTTGATTCATCTGAATCCGACATGACTAATCTGAAAATTCAAAATAGCTTATATAAGTAATTTAATATAAGATCTTTAGTAATATACATTTATAATTCTGAACATGTATCTTAAATATGAATGCATCTAGACAACCAACTAATGCAGCAAGTAGTGTATGCATGAATGTATGCACATATGTATGTCCCGTGTACAAACCCGTTGTATAAATTCGTTGTTTAAAAATGGTTATAATCCAGCAAAAACATTTGACCTGGTTCTCTATAACCTTGGCTCTTGATACCAATCTGTAACACCCCCAAATTGGGTCGCAGCGGAATAAGGGTCCGGGGCCGTGTTACTTCAAGATCAATAGCACAAGATATATAAGAAACGACACAAAAAGTCTGTTTAAAAAGGATACATTGGATTTAATTGAAAGATCTATACAAAAGCATATATCTTTACTTGTTCATTGTTGGATATTAACAAAAGTTGACAATACATTTCCCACAAATATGATGCACCTAAATCTTTAAGCTGCAATCCATAATATAACCCAATGCATCCGTTGGCATCCCATGCCTATTGATCTCCTGAAAACATTGCTTAAAAAACGTCAACAAAATTGTTGTGTGCGATTCATAAGGTCTGATAAAATCATAATGTGCAGGACCGCAAGACTTTTTAGTGATAATGGCAACACATGCAGATCTCACATAACTAGATTACATTACACTAAGCTCAAGACACTGAGCTCGAAGATCTTTCTTTCAATTAAACTATATATTGCAATTTCTGCCCGATTAGATTTCAACCCGAAAACATCATAATTCGACATGTATAACGTTCGTTCCCGTAGATAGCAAATCACCCGAACGGGAAGTCAGTCACCCGAACGGGGAGGTCGTTTCCCGAATAGATCTATTAAATAACATTCGCGCTCACATAGTGTAATTCCCAACTACATCTATGCAATTGACAGTTCATGATATGGGCTTAACTTGGGTTATCGCTACTTAGGCAATATGTAATCAATACTTGCGTCCAATTTATAAAACAAAGCATGTTTCCACCCCATAATTATAAATCATTGAAATCGTAAAAATGTGGGGCTATGAACTCACCTTGAGTTCAGATAATCCAAATACCGCAGATAAAGCGTCACGTAAAAGATCGAATGCAACCTAAATTATCATAGGTCGTATAAGTACCAAGTACTTGAATCTAATCTTATAGTTGTTACCTCGTACTATCGTTCGGGCTATCATAATTAAAGAGGTCATGACATGACGTTCGAGGAGTTAGGACACTTTAAATCGTAAATCCAACAACTCGTCGAAACGCCATCCGAAGAGGCCTCATTATGAAACTCCCTAGTAATATAGTACTTTGATAACCACATAATATTCTATATAGCTCAATCACCAACTAATGGTTTTGGAAAAATTGTGTTTAATAAGTTAAAACGTTTATAATTACCGTTTAGTAAAACTGGCGTAACTTTTGCGTTTTAAGCCCGATTCTCGCGTTTCTTATGTCCATCTTTTCGTATTAAGACGGGTTATCGATATTTGACATTTTCATAAAATAATTAACACATGATCATTTTTACACCAAAACATCATGGTACATTAGTTTCTCATCCCTTTTAACATGATATAAGTAACATCACAACATATATAAAAGTAAGCCAAATGATCATTTCAAGTAAAAACTTCATTTTCATAATAAAATCCTAAATGGTGATTCAAGCTATAAAGAATTAACATATGCATATTAATGATAAATGTAAGATCATAAAGAGTTCAAGATGACCTTATGGTGAATGAAGATGATGACAATCAAGTGCTAAACCCTTGTTTAGACTTAAAATCAAAGCTAGCAAGCTATGAAAACCCTAATTTAATATGAAACCCAAAATCTTGATTTCTTGCTTCAACACTTGTAAATCCTTAACCAATACTTGGAAATAACTTAGGACATCTTAGATATGATATGAGAATGTGTAAATAAGTGATAGAAAAATTTAGTATGGATAGTTTATAGGGGGGGGTTGAGCCGTGGCATGTAATGAGCACAAAGGAAGGAATTTTGTGATTTTTAGCTAAGTGTAAAGTGTTATATGTGTCTCTCTTGCATGATACTTGTATATATAAGCCTAGTTAGTCAAAAGTGTGCAATAGTGGTCCAAGACAACTTCATGGTCTTAAGGAAGACTATCTTGGTCAAGGAAACATATCATAGCTAGGTTTTAATGAGTAAAAGATGTACAAGAAACAAGTTGCTGTGAAAAATTGTGCTCTTATGCCTCTAGTTGTTTGTATGTCATGGGTTACGGGGGTGGTAAGGGCTTCACTGGTTTTGAATTATTCCTAATATCTAGCATCACTTTTACAAGTTACAAGTTGTAGCTTTTAAATAAAAAAAAGGAAAGTGTAAGTGAAAGTATGAAAGTTTTAATTAAATGTAAAGTGTAGTTTTCTTTTTATATGAAAGTATACTTGTAAAGTGTTTGTTAATTTGTATAAAAACGTAGGTATTTGTTGAAGCGTAGAAAAGTTTTGGTGGTTCCGGGAATGCTTAAACGTACTTTATCGCGAAACGAATTTAACTTACGTAACCGATAAAAATAAATGAACAATGACCATAATTATTCTCAAAATAATTATTTAATACTTCATTGATGCCAACGCTTAATTGATTGATGCCCGTTTACATTAAACGCTAATTTTTAGCTTACGCGATTTAGCTTAACATTTATGATTTAAAGCAAACGCGTACAATACAAAAGGTACATTGTGGATTTATCGACGTCGTCAATGTCTTGAAAACACAGGGTCACAAATTCATCCTCCTTGTCATGCTCAAGTGGAATTTCACTCAAGTTTTTATCATTGTTGCAAGTTTTCTAGACTCCAATTCCATTCTTTGAGAAATGAAATCAACTTCATTCACTATCTCCTAACCCGTCCCATCCCTCCAACCCGTATCCCTTCAAATCACGGTTCACCAACCCCTTCTTTTTCCCTCTTTAATTAATCATTCCTACATGATTAATCTTCCTAAATAATTGCTCTCATCTTTTGATTATGGCATCTTTTACCTTTCTAGAATCAGCTAGTGTAGATCTATGCCTTATTATGTTTTTATGATTATCTACTTTCTATTGTAATGATTCATACAAATGTTGTATGAATGTGTCTTAGCTCTTATTAAGATATAGTTTTTAAATTTTATGTTGAATGCATTAGTTGGATATGCTAGTGTATGAGTTTCTTGTTGGTTGAATGAAACTCTTCTTTTGTTAAATTGAATACAATGTGTTAACTTGAAAGATATTTGTCTTGCACTTGTACTTCTAACCTTGTTTTGTAGCACACAATCTTTGTAAGATCGATCCCTTGGTGCCCCAAAATTTTCTTAGTGGTCTCTTGAATTAGGTATGGACCGAGTATTTGAGCTTCTCCAACTTCAGTCCAACAAACAGGTGAACGACACTTTCGACCATAAAGTGATCGAATGGTGCGGCATTGTGCTTAACGTGATAGCTATTGTTATATGAGATGACTAATGAAAAATGGTAACCCCAACCCTTTCCAAAGTCGATTGCACAAGCACGCAGCATATCCTCAAGAGTTTGAATGGTCCTCTCGCTTTGCCCGTCTGTTTGTGGATGGTACGCGGTACTCATATCCAAATTAGTACCCAAAGCATTCTGAAGTGACCTCCAGAAATTTGATGCGAATCTCGGGTCACGATCACAAATGATTGAAACAGGTATTCCATGTCTTGTGACTACCTCCTTCAGGTATATTCTTGCAAGTTTATCTAAAGGATCAGTCTCTCTCATCGGTGTGAAGATCGCAGACTTTGTGAGTCGGTCAACGATCACCCAAATTGTGTCATAGCCTTGGGACGTCTTAGGAAGCTTCGTAACAAAATCCATAGTGATGTTGTCCCACTTCCATTCGGGTATCTTGGGTTGTACCAACAATCCTGATGGCCTTTGATGTTCGGCCTTGACTTTAGCACAGGTCAAAACACTTGCTAACATAAGTGGTTATGTCAGCCTTTCATGTTGGGCACCAATATAGCTTTTCATGTATTGGTTACATTTTGTCAGAACCCGGATGAATAGAGTATTTTGATTTGTGGGATTCGTGCATGATCACAGTCCGCAAATCTCCATAACAAGGTAACCAACTTCTGCCATTTAGGCACAGGGTTCCATCCGCATGTGGTTCTAACTTTTGTTTTCTAATTGCTTCTGGAAATTTAGATTTTAATCACATTTCCCAAAGTCTTCACTCTTATGTTCTCTGTTTTCGCGCTTTAGTTTGAGCTTTAAGATCTGATGGGAAGATCCAGCAAATAGTCATGCTAAGGCTCGAACTATTTACGGTGGTCTGTTCTTTCCTGCTCAAGCACAGCAACGACATTTGCTTTCCCCGGGTGATATCGATAGCGCAAATCATAATCCACTTAGCAAAAACTCTAACCATGGCAGTTGCCTCATGTTCAGCTCTTTTTGATCTAAAATGTGTTGCAAACTCTTGTGTCAGGTGAAACACCGTACACTTAGTTCCATATAAATATGTCTCAGATCTTGAGACGAAACACCACTGGCACCATGTTCTAATCATGAGTCGTATAGTTCTTCTCATGTAATTTTTTATCTGGGTGATGCATAAGAAATCACCTTTTCTCTTTGCATCAACACAGCGCCCAAACCCTTCTTTGAAGCGTCGCAGTATGCGATGAAATCTTCGCTTCCTTCAGGTAATGCAAGGATTGGTGCACTGCATAACTTTTGCTTCAACAGTTGAAAAGCTGCTTCTTGTTTATCTCCCCACTCAAACTTGACCTTCTTTTGAGTAAGCTTAGTCATTGGTTTTGCGATCTTTGAAAACCCTTCAATGAATCTTCGATAGTACCCAGCAAGACCTAAAAATTGACGAATCTCCGTTGGTGACTTAGGAGATGTCCAATCTTTAATGGATTCAATCTTGGCTGGATCCACATGAATTCCTTTACTATCGATCACGTGACCGAGGAACTGTACTTTGGGAATCCAAAATTCACATTTGGAAAAACATTGGCTTACAATCTCTCCGTCTTAAGCAATTCTAAGATTTGCTTAAGGTGTTCTTAATGTTATTTCTTGTCTAATAGAAATATTTCTAGATGTCGTCAATAAAGACAATCACGAATTTATCCAGATATGGTTTGATACCCGATTCATAAGGTCTGAATACGGCAGGTGCAGGGAGGGGGGCTGGGGGGGAGTTTGTCAAACCAAACGGCATAACTTGAAATTCGTAATGGCCGTAACGAGTTCTGAAGGCAGTCTTTGGAATGTCTTCTTCTCGAACCCTCAATTGGTGATAACCTGACCTTAGGTCGATTTTCGAGTAGACACTCGACCCTTGAAGCTGATCAAATAAATCATCAATTCTTGGGAGTGGATAACGGTTCTTCACCGTTAGTTTATTCAATTCCCGGTAATCAAGCACATCCGAATGATCCGTCTTCTTCTTGACAAACAATGCTCGGAGCTCCCAAAGGTGAGGAACGGGGTCTTATAAAGCCTTTATCGGACACGCTCTTTCAGTTGCTCAGGTATAACTCTTCATCTCGGAAGGCGCATCGATAAGGTGCCCGTGCTAAGGTGCGACCAGGTACCAATTAATTTGAACTCCACTTGTAGAGTCGGAGGATAGTCCCGGAAGTCCTCAGGAATACTTCGGGAAAGTCTTGAACTATTGGTACGTCCTCAAGTCGCTTCTTCTCCGACTTGTCTTCAATCTCTTTTGCAGTGATATGTGCCAAAAAGATAGGAAATCCTTTTTCCATGTACTTCTGCGCTTTAGTGCACGAAATGATGTTTAATCGTGTCACATTTCCCTGAGTACTTCCATCACCGTGTATGATTAAGGTTTTATTTCTCCAGGGGATGTGAACAACCTTCTCGGCACACACAATGACCGCTTGGTACTTCGCCAACCAATCCATACCGATTATAGCATCAAAACTACCAAGTTCTACAGGCATTAAGTTTATGTTGAATTGGTGGTTTAGGAAGTTTAATGTGCAACTTAAGTATAGTGTTTAACCCAATTTCCCTCCCGTCAGTAGTTAGACATCATAATATTGATCTAGGGTAGATGGCGTGTTGTCAATTTGGGAGCTAATGTAGTGACACAAAACTTCCGATCGGCACCCGTATCAAATAATGATCATAAGCATAGCGGTTTTTAGAAGGAACGTACCCGCAACGACATTGCTCTGGGTTTGCCCCCGCATGTTCCAACCACATACACCTTCGTGGAGCACACTGTTTTTCTTAGGCATTGACTTACCACGGTCATTGTTTCTCAGTCTTTGGCAGTTTCTTTTAAAATAGCCTTGAGCTCAGCAACTCAAAAGACAACCATTCGCTTGATGATTCATTGTTGTTGTTCCGCTTAGCAAGGACCGCTCTATCCTACAGTCCCTCCCTGGCCAGATCGGACAACCCTTTTACTGTTACCTACACCTAGCGTGCGACTAATCGCGCTACACTGCACTTCATGCAAATTCTTTGGCACATTACATCTTGGAACATTGCTCCCGGCCACCGTTGACCCGGGGTACCGGATTTCCTCGCTCTCTAAGGCCTGCGGTGTAGGCCTCGGCATCGCTGTCTCTTCCTCTTCCACCCTTACTGTCTGGTTTTAATTGTTCTTGGATAGCACCTCCAATCATACTTTCTTTTCCTTTCTGCCTGACGTTCAGCATAGGCCTGGGTCTTATCATCCATCAACTCAGTTGTAAACTCGATAGCCTCTTGCATAGTTTTAGGCTTTGATGCCTTTACACTGCCATGTATCATATCGGGCAAGCCACCGATATACTTTTCAATCTTGTCTACCTCTTTTTGGGATCACTCTCTCTGGAACACATCAAAGCTAGTTCGTTGAAATCGTCGACTATAGGCCACCACATCGGTGCCCTTGACCTTAAGATTCCACATCTCAGTTTCAATCTTCTTTATCTCACCCCTCGGGCAGTATTTATCAGTCATCATTTTCTTCAGTGCTGCCCATGGCATGGCATGAGCTACTTCTGGAGTGGTGGTCTTAACATGGGAATTCCACCATGTAAGAGCATCGTCTTGCAGAGTGCAAGTCGCGAATTTGACTTGGCTAGTTGCTGGGCAATTGCTAATGCTAAACACAGATTCCATTTTCTCAAACCATTCGCGTGGTACGACAACTCCCTCAGGCTTTGAAGTCCAAGGTTTGCTTTTAAAGAATTCAGGTGTAAAAGCATTAGCGAGCTAGTTTGGGCTGGCCTTGGTTCCTTGAACCATTGCTATTGTAGCAATTCCTAACCTGCTTGCTTCTGCTTCAGCCCTTGAAGCAGCCAACTCTTGGTCAATTAAGCTCTGAAGTTGTGCCTCAGTAACGTTGTGTTGTGGGGTGTGTAATTGGTGGGACTCGGGTTGACCTTGTGGTTCTCTTTGGTGCCATTTTCTTCAATCACAAGAAAATACAATACCCGTTAGATTTTGTAATACAATCATAACGTGACATAACATATGCATCATAAATAAAAGATCCATCAAACAGTGAAACTTTTAACCAACACAGATCGACATAACCATAATACATCCATCCCATATATAACTGAAATATACATGATCTGTTTGGTACACAATGCTTTCCATATCGCTAGGTTACAAAATGAAATCGACCATAGAGACATAATAGGGGAGTAACCGTAATACTAGTTGGCTATAAAGGATAGCTAATAGAAACAAAAGCTCTATCCAGGATAGTAACCAAAACAAAAAGATCTATACCGCCTGCTAGCTGGGAGTAACCCATAAAACTTAAAGACTGCCATAGTAGTACAATTACATAACCAAAGTCTAGGATACTGCTACCAGTGTCCTCCAATGTGTCAACGCGTGCTCCAGCCTCCAGGGCCTGGGTACGCATGATATACTGAACAGCAAGATCATCTGCAGCCTGACGCTGCCACTCGTGGCGACGCACCTCAGTCTCTAATACTGTAACTCGTGCCTCTAATGCCCTGCAGTGAGCCTCAGACCTAGCCAAGGCCTGACGGGTCTCCATACTCTCTTGCTCGTAAGCAAGTCTCTCTCTCCTCAATACCTCAATCTCAGCTCTCACAGCTGCACGATCCTTCTGGGCATCGTGATGTCGTGAGTGAAACTCCGAACTCTCTCTACTGCGAACATCTACCTGGTAACTGACCCTCCTGTTGACCATCTCTAAGGCGGTCATCATCCTCCTCTCAGTATCTCGGAGTCTGGTCTCTATAGTGGGTCCTGGCTGTCTCGCAGCAGCAGCAGCAGAACTCTCTCCAACCTCACACCCAGGTCTAGGAGTAGTAAGTAGTAGTCTCTTCCGAGGCGGTGTGTCAGCCTCGGGAATATCAGCTCTGCGGCTAGCGGATGGTGCAGGTGGAGGTATAGGTAATAATGATGGTGTCCCTGATGGGTGTAGTGCATGATGGAGGGATGATGCTACATCTCTCATCTCAACCGCGAGTGCTCTAGGACTTAGGGGTCGATAGTAGAAGATAAAAAAGAATGGTGGTAGTAGAGGTGTAGGTGCCTCATCCTCAGCTGGCACGAAATCCTCAGGATGCTCAGGCTCCGAAATGTATACTGGTACATGGTCCTCCAGCTCATGGATAATGGTTTTACTCTGGAGTAGATGGTGCTGCTCCAACACTGTTGGGCAGCTCCTCGTAAGGATTCCCTCAGATGGAGATTTATATCATGAAATCGTGCCTCAGGAGTGAAACAGAAGTATAGGTAAACGGCGGGCGAAATCAGCTGACATGACTAAAAGTGATCAGCAAGAAATAATTATATGAGTATATTTTATAAGATGGCTCTATTGTAATACTTTACCGTCCAAAATAGATAATCTCCCGTTATATCAATTATGAATGCATCTAGCCCAACTCACTAATGCAACAACTAGTGTCCCATAAAAACCCCTTTGTATGAATGCAATGTTTGAAAACGGTTATAGTCCAGCAAAAACATTTGACCTGGTTTTCTATAACCTTGGCTCTGATACCAATCTGTAACACCCCCAAATTGGGTCGCAGCAGAATAAGGGTCCGGGCGGGTTACTCAAGATCAATAGCAACAAGATATATAAGAAACGTACACAAAAAGTCGTTTAAAATGATACTTGGTTTTATTTGAAAGACTTAATAAAAAAGCATGTAGCTTTACTCCCTGTTCATGTTGAATATTTCAAAAGTTGATAATACATTTCCAAATATGATGCACCTAAATCTTTAAGCGTGCAATCCAAAATGTAACCCAATGCATCCTTGGCATCCCATGCCTATTGACCTCCTGAAAACATTGCTTAAAAACGTCAACAATAATGTTGGTGAATTCATAGGTTTGATAAATCATAATATGCAGGACCGCAAGACTTTTCCCGTGATAATGCAACACATGCAGGCATCACAAAACTAGATTACATTTACACTAAGCTCATGACACTGAAGCTCGACAGTTCATGCTTCGCAAAAATATTGGATATCAGCCCGTGATGATGTTCTAAACCGAAAAATCCCTGATTCGACATGCTATTACGTTCGCTTTTGTTTTTGTTCCCGGTTTTGCTAGTCACCCGAACGGGGAGCGTCGTTTCCCGAATCACACGACCTCCTATTAAACTCACAATTCGCGCCTCACACTCCTAATGTCCCAATTCCCCAACTATTCTTCGGCTATTCGCTCACCCCAGTACTTCGATCAATGGGATCGCACATTGGGTTACTCTGCTTACTTAGGCCCAAACATGTTAATCCGATACTTGAGTCCCCCCAATTCTATCAAAACAAATGCATCGTTTTACCACCCCCACTACGTATACTCATCACATTGACTTCGTATAATACAATATGGGGCACACCCTAACTCACTCACCTTGCTCGTTCTGACGCATCATCCACATATCGCACCGATAACCCCAGCGCTCTCCGCTAAAGATCGAATGCCAACCTAAAATTATCATTAGGTCGTTTCTTTTCTGTATATGTCCGAGTACCTTGAATATAAATCTTATAGTTGTTAATCGTACTATCGTTTCGGCTATCATAAATCTAACTTTGCATGTTTTTGCTAGGGTACTATATGTGCTATATAGTGAGAATTTCGCGTCGATTAGCAATGTCTATTGAGCGAACATGTATGAAGAATGATGAATATATGGATCTCATTTCTCGATTTAAATGAATACATATTGTCTCTCACTCGTTTCTCCTCCACATAAATCTATGCCATAGAATGGCATAATATCGTACTGATACGTCAATAAAGGATACTATACAATGCTGATTAATGTGACAGAGCTCTCGATTTTGAAGATAATCAAGAACACTAGGTTGAACTATCAAGTAATCATACCTTGTGAGATAAACATATGTTATATATAAGAGTCAGTATATTAGTTCAATTCGACCAAAATTCGCATGTATAGTATTGTCTAGACTGTGATGAACATCGTTGATGATTCAATAGAAGGACTCAAGATATGATATTAGTATTGGTTCGATCATGTTAGTAGTAAAATGTAGACTACTAGTTAACGTTGTTGCATTTATACTCCATCCAAGTGAAAATGTGAGGTTGGAAAGAGTTAGTGTAAAACATCTTAGTGAAAATAAATTAAAAAAAACGAACAGGTAATAGTGATATCCTCTCCAGCCCCCCGACACCTGCTCGCCCCTTTAGAAGACGATTGTTGTGTGATTGACTAAACAGACCGGATGCGTCACGTAAAAGATCGAATGCAACCTAAATTATCATAGGTCGTATAAGTACCAAGTACTTGAATCTAATCTTATAGTTGTTATCTCGTACTATCGTTCGGGCTATCATAATTAAAGAGGTCATGACATGACGTTCGAGGAGTTAGGACACTTTAAATCGTAAATCCAACAACTCGTCGAAACGCCATCCGAAGAGGCCTCATTATGAAACTCCCTAGTAATATAGTACTTTGATAACCACATGATATTCTATATAGCTCAATCACCAACTAATGGTTTTGGTAAAATTGTGTTTAGTAAGTTAAAACGTTTATAATTACCGTTTTAGTAAAACTGGCGTAACTTTCGCGTTTTAAACCCGATTCTTGCGTTTCTTATGTCCATCTTTTCGTATTAAGTCGGGTTATCGATATTTGACATTTTCATAAATTTTCTCCCCTGATGAACAGTAACTTTTACTGTTCATAACAGACATGTGTTTTATATAATTCGTATTTGTCGTCGTAAAACTCGTAAATGTCGTATTTTATTCGTTATAGCTCCGTTTTTAACGATTCTTTCGAGGACGTTCTCGTATTTGAAAGTTCTATATTTTTAGGAGGTTTACAAAAATATAACTTTCTGTCATGAATAGTAACTTTTATAAAAATAGTTTTATAAAAGTATTAATTGTCGTAAACTCGCGAAATTCATAACTCGTTCGTTATTAATTGAAAAATTACGATTCTTATCATTTTGGAATCCTAAAAATATGTATTATTTATTAAAAATACTAACCCTTGCTGTTTGAAATTTTTATAAAAATGTTTTTATAAAAATTTATTTACGACTTCGTTTATTAACGTATAACTTGTTTTTAACGTAACTTTTTCGTTATTAATCCGTTTAACAAGTTTCTTACTTTTTCGGAATCGTCGTGAAATGTATTATCTTATAAAAATATAAAATGAGTATGTAAAAATTCGAATTTGGGACAGAATGTTTATGCTTGTTTGTTAAGTCCATTTTTGATCTTTTCTTTATACTTTACTACTTTTGTATTTTATCATAAGTCTTATATATCATATATATTATAAATCATACATATATTAAATGTCCATATGTTTATATTTGTCCAAGATCATCAAGATCACAAGTTATTAACTTTACATGAAATCATAACTTTCTTAATTAACTTTTATTTACAAGTTTACATATGAACTTTTTATACTTAAACCAAGATTGTACAAGACTTATATATCCTTTGGTTGGCCTTGGAGGGAGGGGGTTCATTCTGCAAGTGTCTGGTGATTTGGGATGTTAAACTGTATGAATGGTGTTATATACATTTTTCATGTTCAAAAGTATTCCTAATGGTGATTTCACTAAATAGCATATCATATATATAAAAATTCATAAACTAAGAACATAAAGGTTTAAGGTAGACCTTATGATGAATGATGATGATGAGAAACAAATGCTAAACCCGTGTTTAGCCTTAAAACCAAAGCTTGCACTTAAGAAACCCTAGTTTTCTCAAGAAAACCCTAATCTTGCTTCTACTTGATTATAACTTGCAAATGGTGATTCAATGGTTGGAAACACCTTAGAATGACTTATAATAGGTGTGTATAAGTGTGTATGGGTTGTATAAAAATTGCTATGGATTAGTGTTGTGGCTTGGTTCTTGCCGTAGCATGTATAGAGAAAAAGGGAGGTGATGTTTGATTTTCTAGTTAAGTGTTTAATGTATGTTTTACTTCTCTTTATGTATACATGAAAGTATGGTACAAAGCATGGTCTAGGAGTCAAAGTATGGTTCAAGTAATGGTCATGGCATGGTCTTGGTCAAGGTATGGTGTTGCCAAAATGAAGTATGGTATACATTTAAAGAAGTATGGTGCCACTTTGACCAAAATAAAGAGTTTTGTCATTTTTCAAGTATATCTTTGTATATGTTGTAATATTTTCGGCAAAATAACCATATACATGATATATTTATGTAATTTTTATGTATTGGGTATAAAAGTGGGTATTTGTTGAAGCGCAGAAAAGTTTTTGTGGTTCCGGGAGTGCCTAAACGCAATTTATCGCGAAACGTATACACTTTACGTATCCGATAAAAATAAAATGAACAAAGTTAATAATTATCCTTAAAATAATTATATAACCCTTGCTTGATGTAAACATTTAATTGTTTGATGCCCGTTTACATTGAACGCTAATTTTTAGCTTACGCGATTTAAACTTAATTCATGAAATTACAAGCAAACGCGTACAATACTAAAAATAAATAGCATAGTTATCGACGTCGTCAAAGACTTGAAAACACAGGGTGTTATAAAATCTATGAATAGTTATCCAGCTAGATACGGCGTATAGGTAAACATGGATACACCGTATTAGGAAGTAAGAATACGTGTTTTCTTGTGAAGTCCAGGCGCTGATACGCCGTTTCTCTTTTTGTGGATACGGCGTATTGGGCAGAATCAAGCAATCTTTAAATATCATCGTTTAAGCTCTAAAAAGTGTGCCTTTTAGCATGTCCTCACAAATCACTCTGTAATTACTTCAATTTACAAATTTAAGCAATTAAGTAACGATTCTTGCAATAATTATATAAAAGTGGATAATTTATTCAGGATAAATGATGGTATAAATGTAACGATATTTCATCGAATCTTTTATTTGCTTATTCAAATCATAATCCAAGCTTAATCGAAGTTTCAATTGCACTAGTCGTTGGGGAAACGACCCGGGTGATCATATTTGCCCGGTTTAATATACGTATTATATATTATATTATATATATTTTTGAGAGTGAATTTTACCGAGGGTAACTTGGTAATTTTCTTAATTGCTCTTAGGTTTATATTATATTGTGATATATTTTATATAAAACTGCAAATCAGTTTTTGGCGCCGTTGCCGGGGACTAGTGTTTAAGATTCCTTCGTTTATAGTTTATTTGGTTTGAAGATCCTTTCAATCTCGAAAGTTTCATTCTTGTTTTATAATTGAAAAATAATAAAAAAACAATAAAATATAAAAAGTAAAAAATATTTTCCTTTTCTTTTTAGTATAAGTAAAAGATAAAAAAAATAAAAAAATCAAAATATAAAAAAATCTTTCTTTTTAATTAAGAAATAAAAGTCACCAATTGGTAAAAATACCAAAATATAACATTCTCAACGGAGGATCTAGTTCCGGTGAACTTGTTGGTCCCCAATCGAACTAAATTTAAAACCACTTGCCATTTGTGACTCTACGAATTTGTACACTCACCTTGTGAAAAAGCAATACTTTCAGAGTTACCGAGAGTAGTTGATTATTTTGGTTTAAGTCTCTTCCGTGGAACCGTTAAAATTCATTGTTTAAAAAAAGGAAAAAAAGAAAAAAAAAATAGTGTAGAAGTTTTGCTTTTTGATTTTAGTTTTTCTTTTTATGCTCACTCGTTCGCATTCTCGAAGACGTCGACAACCAACAAACTCTTATCGTTGTGATGAACAATTTAGATTTAGAAAAACCAATTGTCGATCAAAACAGTGTTGCAATGGCCGACAATCCCGTACCAATGGCCCAAATGTTAACTAGCACCCATCTAGGGGTATTAAGATGCTATAGTTTGTTCCACCGATTAATGCTAACAATTTCGAGCATAAACAACTTGAATCATCCTTTGCAAAGTAATAAGTTTATACGGGTAGACAAGACCCTCACAATCACCTTCGATTTTTAAACAAAGGTCACTTCCACGTTTAGACAATACGAAGTTTCCGAACACTTCGATAAAGCTTTTGCTTTTCCCTTTTTCTCTAGACGGTGAAGCCCGAGATTGGTTAGACAAGGAACCTCCTAGATCAATTCTCACATGGGACGACCTTGTTTCAAAATTCATAAACCAATTCTTTCCACCATCAAAAACAACTTACCTCCGAAACAAAATCACCAATTTTTTCCAAGAACCAAACGAAACCTTTAATGAAGCATGGGAACGTTTTAAAGGACTCCTTCGTCAATGTCCTCACCATGGCTTCTCGAAACTACACCAACTCGATACTTTTTACAATTCTTTGAATTCCAACGATCAAGATGCCTTAGATTCCGCCGCGGGTGGCAATTTTTTAGACAAAATGCCTCGTGATGGTTTAGCCATAATTGAGAGCAAGTCAAAAGTTCGTTACTCAAGAAGTCGTCCAAATGATTCAAGAGCAATTACGAATGCTCCATCTTCTACTTCTTCACCTTCCGATAATTCTTTCGAGATTCAACAAATGGCCGCCTTATTTGAAGACAAAATGAATATTCGAATGAGCCGTTTAGAGAAAGAGATTAGTGAAAAGAATGCTACGACTCCTGCTACTGTCAAAGCAGTCGAGGAAGTTTGTGTCACATGTGGATCAAATCACAATTTCAATAATTGTCCGTTAACTAGGAACGATTTTCCCGTTTTTAAAGATAATATTCAACAATTTCAACAAACCGCAGCCGTTGGCAATTTTGTTTAAAGGAATCCTCCAAAAATTTACAAAAAAAATGAGACCAACCGGGTTTCAATCAACCAAATGTTCAAAACAACCAAAACCGATATCAAGGAAACAATTCAATCAAATCAAAACCGGGAGAAATTTTAACCAAAACTGTATAAAATAACCAAAAATCAAGTTTACCAGCACCACCTACCAACCCCCACCCCCCCCCCCCCCCCCCCACCCCCCCTCCCCCCCCCCTCAACAAATAAAAACCTTTGGTAAACCCAAGCTTTACCTCCCTTTTCCACAAGTACAAGAGTGTCTAAAACATATTTATTGAAAGTTATGCTAAAGCTTAATTGATGCCCGAACATGAATAACTTTTACAAATGGAAGTTTGGAATAATTTTCAAAGAAACCAAAATGATTTTCAAAGAGTTTATAAATGATTCTCAAAAGAAACAAGATGATTTTCAGAAAATGATGCTCAGTTTCATGCAAAGCTATCACACCAATCAACCTTCAAGTTTAAGTACTTTACCAAGCAATACCATTCCAAATCCTAGGAACGAAGCCAAGGCAATTAACAAACTCCGTAGTGGAGTTTCATACGATGGAACCTCCGATTCCGAACCGTCTTGGGTGGAAAAAGGAAAGTGAAGGTGACAAAGGATATGGAGCTACCGAGCACCGAAGACATCCAACCTCCTCGATTCGTCCAAGAACAAACCAAAGACAAAGAACCAATCGAAGAACCTTCTTTCGTTGCTAACAAAGCCAAACCTAATTTGCCTTACCCATCGAGACTCAACAAACAAAAATTTCGTAAAAATGACATTTCTTTCTCAAAGTTTATGGAAATCTATTCGAAATCTTCATTTTGAGAATAGTTTTGCGATGCTCTCATCCTATGCAAAGTTTGCGTCAATGTTTAAGTAAGCTGTTAAATAACAAAGACAAGTGATCGAATTACCAAAACGCCGTTGAATGGACAATTGTAAGTGCGGTTTGTTCCTAAAAAAGCTTCCGGACAAGCTTAGGAGAGCCCCTGTCGATTCTCATTCATGTGGATTTTTTCGGAAGTTTCGATAGTTACTTTAGCCCTTGCTGATTTAGGTGCTAGTATCAATCTCATGCCTATATCCATTTGAAAAAGCTTCAAACTCCCGGGCCTAATGAAAACAATAAGGTATTGACATTAGCCGATCGTACAATTTCCCAAACCAACCGGTGTGGCCGGAAAACGTTTTTGTCAAATTAGAAAGTTCTTATTTTCCCTGGCCGATTTTGTTGTTCTGATTTTATAGCGATCCATCGAATGCACCCTGTTTACTACATCGGTCGAACCTTTCTTAGGACACTCATAGCTTTAATCAATGTTTACGAAGGTAGAGATACACTTAGAATGAAGATCAATCTTTAACACTTAAATGTGGTGATGCACCTTCCATTTCATACAACAATCTCAAATCATTGAAGAAGGTTGATCTAATTGATGCTGCTTATGAAATTTATTCACAAGAAGTTCTTGGATTTTCTGATTCCGTTGCTTACAACAATCCTTCTCCGTACTACGATCCGATTGTTTTCCACTTCTCTCCAACACACACTAACTCCTTTCTGATGAAAGCGATTTCTACATCTTTTAGAAGCGCGATGCTTTTAAAGCAATCGAAGATGAACAGTTTCATCACCAGTTTTCTAATGCTACGTACTACGATCCCGAGGGTGACATTCTCATTCTTGAAGCACTTCTCAACAATGATCCATTACCTCACCCAAACCAAGGAGATTACTCACCCGGAATTCAAAAAGATCTTAAAGTTTGTTGAACAAAGGAAGTCTCAAAACTCAGAAAATATGTGCTTCGAATATGCTACTTCTTATGAACCAAAAGATGAAATTCCCGAAGTCGAACTTAAAGAGTTACCTCCGCATCTCGAGTATGCGTTTTTAGAGGAAAATAACAAGCTTCCAGTCATAATTTCAAAAGATTTGAGCCAAGAAGAAAAGACCTCACTCATTCATGTTTTGAAAAACCGAAAACAAGCAATTGCTTGGAAACTTTCTGATATCCGAGGCATAGATCCAGAGTTTTGCTCTCACAAAATCCTTTTAGAAGATGATTACCAACCTTCAGTCCAACATCAAAGGAGGGTTAACCCTAAAATCCACGACGTCATCAAGAAAGAAGTAGAAAAACTTCTTGACGCGGGATTGATTTATCCGATCTCGGATAGTCCATGGGTTAGTCCAGTCCATTGTGTTCCTAAAAAAGGAGGTATGACCGTTGTCAAGAACGAAGAAAATGAACTGGTGCCTACAAGATTAGTCATGGGATGGAGAGTTTGCATCGATTATCGAAAGTTAAACGAAGCAACTTGTAAAGACCATTTTCCGTTACCATTCATGGACCAAATGTTAGAGCGATTAGCCGGTAACGAGTTTTATTGTTTCTTAGATGGTTTTTCAGGGTATTTTCAAATCCTAATTGATCCCAAAGATCAAGAAAAAACTACTTTCACGTGTCCATGTGGATATTTCGCGTACCGTCGTATGCCATTCGGTTTGTGCAATGCACCTGGAACTTTTCAACGTATGATAGCTATTTTTCACAACATGATAGAAAAAACAATGGAGGTTTTTATGGATGATTTTTCAGTTTTCGGAGATTCTTTTTCCTCGTGTCTTGCCAATTTAGATAGAATGCTTAAAAGGTGTAAAGACACCAAATTAGCACTAAATTAGGAATTGTTCAATGCACCCGGAACGTTTCAACGTTGTATGATTGGCAAATTTGCACGACATGATAGAAAACGATGGAGTTTTTATGGACGAATTTTTAGTTTTTGGAGATTCTTTTTCCCCTCGTCCATACAATCTATGACAAAATGCTCAAACGGTGTGAAGACACCAAATTAGCACTAAATTGGGAAAAGAGCCATTTCATGGTTAAAGAAGGCATTGTTTAGGACATAAGATTCAAAAAAGGAAATGAAGTCGAAAATAAAAAAGGCCAAAGTTGAAGTAATTTCTAAGCTTTCCGTCACCCAACGACCTTTAAAGAGGAATTAGAATTTTTTCCCTCGCATGCTTGATTCTATCGCAGATTTATCAAAGAACAATTTCCAAAATCTCTCGACCCCCAAAATTTGACCCATTCACTTAAGAAGAACACTCCTTTCATTTTTCGGAAGATTGCATTCTTGCCTTTCAAACATTGAAAAAGAAGTTGACCGAAGCTCCAATTCTCATTGCTCCAAATTGGGACCAACCTTTTGAAATCATGAGCGATGCAAGTGATTATGCAATAGGTGCGGTTCTAGGGCAAAGGATTGAGAAGCAATTCCGACCAATTCATTACGCTAGTAAGACCATGACATAAGCAAAAACAAACTACACAATAACAGAAAAAGAGATGCTTGCAGTTGTTTACAATTTTGAGAAGTTTCGATCATATCTAATAATGAACAAGAGTGTTGTTTACACGGACCACTCCGCATTGAAATACCTTTTCAACAAGAAAGACGCCAAAGCAAGATTGCTTAGATGGGTCTTACTTCTTCAAGAATTCGATTTTTCAGTAATTGATACCAAGGGAGCTGAAAACGATGCAGCCGATCACCTCTCTCGTCTTGAAAACCCTTACAAAAATGTTTTTGATCCAAAAGAGATTACCAAAACTTTTCCTCTTGAAACTTTAAATGCTGTAAATTCTTATCAAAGTACCCCATGGTTCGTCGACTTCGCAAACTACCACGCGGGGAATTTCCTAGTCAATGTAATGACGAGTCAACAAAGAAAAAGTTTTTCAAAGACGTGAAGCATTACTTTTGGGATGATCCCTACCAATTTCGTACATGTGCAGATCAAATCATCCATAGATGTGTATTTGGCCAAGAAGCTCTTGAAATCCTCAAGGCTTGCCATTAAGGACCCACCGGGGCCATCACAGTGCCAACATCACAGCTCAGAAAGTATTTGACGCCAGATTCTTTTGGCCTACAATTTATAAGGATGCTTACGAATTGATCAAATCTTGTGATGCATGTCAAAGGCAAGATAAAATCTCTCAACGTGATGAGATGCCTCAAAATGCAATCCAAGTTTGTGAAATTTTTGATGTATGGGGTATCGATTTTATGGGACCTTTCCCATTGTCTAGAGGAAACAAATATATTCTGGTAGCCGTCGATTATTTTTCCAAATGGGTTGAAGCGAAAGTGCTCCCCACCAACGATGCTAGAGTAGTTGTTAAGTTCTTAAAATCCATTTTCTCCCGATTCGGTGCTCCTAGAGCAATCATAAGCGATCGAGGGACCTATTTTTGTAACGATAAGTTTGCAAGAGTCATGTCAAAATATGGTGTCACCCATCGTCTTTTGACTCCTTACCACCCTCAAACGAGTGGTCAAGTTGAAGTCACGAATCGAGGTCTCAAAAGAATTTTGGAGAGGACGGTAGGAGAAAACCGTGCCTCATGGTCCGACAAACTAGATGATGCATTATGGGCTTTTAGGACCGCTTACAAGACTCCAATTGGATGCACTCCATACAAGTTAGTCTATGGAAAAGCGTGTCATTTACCAGTTGAACTAGAACACAAAGCATATTGGGCTCTTAAGCATGCCAACTTCAATTTAAAGACCGCGGGTGATCATCGAAAGCTCCAACTCAATGAACTTAGCGAGCTTCGTGATCAAGCTTACGAGAATTCGCTAATCTACAAGGAGAAGACAAAGAAACTACATGATTCCAAGATAAAGAACCGAATCTTCAATGTTGGTGATCAAGTCTTGCTTTTCAACTCCCGATTAAAGATTTTCTCCAGAAAGCTCAAATCCCGATGGTCCGAACCTTTCACAATCACCGAAGTTTATCCTTATGGCACTGCCAAGTTGTCTCATACTGATGGTTCTAATTTCAAAGTCAATTGCCACCGTCTTAAGCACTACTATGGAGGGGATACACCACCATTGGTTATCTCGGACCTCCAGACTTTCCCTAAGGACAACTAAATTCAGGGATCGAGTCGAGCTTACGACTCGGTGAACAAAAACAAGCCGCTTCGTGGGAGTTCACCCCATGCTTATCTTATCTATTTCCTTTCTATTTTCTATCTAATGTGTTGTGTTGAGACAGGCTTGTACTCTCTCCGATTTCTCAATGTTTGTTGCTTGTTTGTTATGATTTTTGTAGGATCGAACCAACAAACTCTTTAAAGCCTCTCGTATCTGGTTGATTTGTCCCATTCAGCTCGAGCTTCTCATCCTTTGTTTGAAATTAGTTTGGGGAGATCTGATATCCTTCCATCATAATCGATTAACGTTTATCTTTGCATAATTCATAAACGGCTTAGATTTACGTAGAGACTCGACTTTAAACAGTGAGGACAATGTTTCGTTTTAGTTTGGGGAAGGGAATCTATCGATTTGATGTTACTTGCTTATTGTTTTGTTCTCACGTACCCGTTTTCCCACAAAAATAGCAAAAAATTTAAATTTTTAGTCATAAAAAAAAGACACAAATGTAGGTTTCCATTGGTAAGAATAAGAAGTAATTTTTGACCCGATCGAACGTGTAGAGTTCTAGCTTTCTCCCTAAACAATTAATGATGATAGTTTGTGCTAGTCTCATGTAGACTTTAAACATGCTAGATTTGAATCATTAGTAAATGAAGACTTGTGCTAATCTCAAGTAGATTTTAAATATGTCGAGTTAAAGATTTATATAGCTTTTAGTGTACGAGAAGATTTCCTTTCTTAGAGATTTTAAATTGCCGAAGAATAATAAAGATAGTATTATTTTAGTCATGACATTAAACGTAGAATAGGCTTGGTTTTTCTTTCAACTTCATAATGTTATTAATTATGGCTTTTTCTCCTATTAGCTTGTTTCACCTCTATATAAATGTTTAATAAATAAAGTTGTATGGTTTTTTGGTTAATAATTAGCTAATAGAAGTTTTCTTTAGTTCCTTTGTGATTAGGATGAGTACACATCAGGAATACTTAATTTGGCATATTATATGTATCATATAAAGAAATATTTGCTTATTCCTTAAAAGACCATAGGGTATATGGGATAAGGTAGAATTATTAATAATCCGAGACTGATAAAAAGTTTTGCTGTATCTAGTCGGCACAACAAACCGAAGGATACACAGGCCTTCTAAAAGGTCCAAGGAAGATTACCAAAGTCGAAATAAATGTTTGCTACATCTTGTCGTATTGCTGAGCCATGTTGGTAGCCTTCTAAAAGGACTTGAGGTTTAATAATGTTGCTTAATTTTTGTCTTAGATTTGGTAACCTTAAAGAGCTTAAGGTATATGGTACAAATTAGATTGGTCCATTCAAGTCCTTAAAGAGCCTTCGGGTAATGACATGGAATGATGCTTTGCTTAAGGTACCTATTAAAAGCCAAATTTTTGGTTGCCGTCGATGTGTACTTTAAATCTTGATGACATTTGATCTTTGAAAAGGGCTAGGAGCTAATAATTGCATTCTTAACCGTTACGCTTTATTTTTGGATTAATAAGTATCGAACCAAGTCATAAAAGAGCCTTCGGGTATATGACTTAAGTAAAAAATTGATATACAAAAGTAGGATTTTACGGGGGAAAAGTAAGTATAACAATTTAATATTTATGAGTAATGTTAGTGTCATGACTTGTAATTCGAGCAATGATCTTGTTTTTAAGCATATGCCATGGGGAAAAGTGAAAAATCAGTGGATGATGAAGTTATCTTTTAGACCCTTAATTGTGCTTTTTTGTTCTATATCCCAAAGTTACCAAAGAGGTAATGAAAATCAATACATTAGTCAACACAAATAAGTATAGTTTAGGGTAGCAAAATAATCAAAAACATCATAAAACAGAAAATCTTGAAATGGGAAATCGGGTGTTTTAAATAGCTTTTGATCTCTTGCTCTCTCAACTATAAAATCTTGTGCTACCTATTCTCAAGGTTTAGTTTGGGGAATTTTCGAGGTATTTGGTTATAAGGCATGTGATATTGCGTGAGGACACACAATCGTTTAGTTTGGGGAATTTTGATAAGTGTAAAATACACATATCCGTTAATACCTAAATTAACCCAATTAAACTCAAAACAGTCCAAAAATGGCAAAAAGGTGCTTGTATTTGTGTTTTGTGTCTGCAGGTTTGGATAAGACAAAAATCACAAGAAAACAGTCAAAAAACGGGCAAGCGCAGACACGAGAACGGAAGAGTGTACAAAAGCCAGAAGCAATGATCAAGCCTTAATTAAGCTACAGTCAAGCAACAGTCATAATTGGTCAAGAAAGTCAAACTATGGTCAACCTTGGTCAAACCATAAAAAGATAAAATCCCAATTTTACCATTTTAATCCCTCAACTTTCAGAAAAGTCCACAATTGGTCCTTTACCTCTTATTGGGCCCAAGAAACCTTATTGGTCTTGAAAATCCCTAATTGGGCCTTACCAGGATCCTTAAGCCCAAATCCTAAATTCATTAACCTTATAAAACCACAAGGGCTAAACTTGCAATTTTCAGAAGATGTTTATAACTAGAAAAGAGAGAATAAAAGAGAGGGACTTGTCTTGTAATTAGGCCAAAGTTTTTAAAACGAATTCAGTTAAAAAATAAAAAGGGTGCCAAAATTACCCCTCTACTATTCATTATCGTCCTCAAGTTTTCACCTAGGTAAATCATGGGGCTTTATCAAATTGAGGGAGAAATTAGGCAATTCAAAGACTCCTAAGGATTATGGAAGGGATATTATATTTTGGTATTTTTACCAATTGGTGACTTTTATTTCTTAATTAAAAAGGAAGATTTTTTTTATATTTTTGATTTTTCTATTTTTTTTATCTTTTACTTATACTAAAAAGAAAAGGAAAATATTTTTACTTTTTATATATTTTATGATTTTTTTTGGATTTTTGAATTATAAAACAAGAATGAAACTTTCGAGAATGAAAGGATCTTCAAACCAATTAGACTAAAAACGAAGGAATCTTAAACACTAGTCCCCGGCAGCGGCGCCAAAAATTGATTGCAGTTTTATATACCTAAAATATATCACAATATAATATAAACCTAAGAGCAATTAAGAAAATTACCAAGTTACCCTCGGTAAAATTCACTCTCAAAAATATATATAATATAATATATAATACGTATATTAAACCGGGTAAATATGATCACCCGGGTCGTTTCCCCAACGACTAGTGCAATTGAAACTTCGATTAAGCTTGGATTATGATTTGAATAAGCAAATAAAAGATTTGATGATCTATATCTACCAAATAAAAGCAATAATAAAAAAAATTGAACAATTAAAAGCAATTAAAAGCAATTAAACAATTTAAAAAGGAAAACGGGAAACAAATAAAACGCGACAATTAAACAAGTAAATCAAAATTAAGTCCTAAAAATGCAAACTAATTTTCTAAACCTAGAATTAGACAAAAGAAAATTTTAGGAAAAAGAAAAATATTTTTTTGTTTATTTTTGAAATTTTTATGAATTAAAATCTATTAAAAACTAATTAAATCCTACAAATATAAAAATATGAAAATAATTGAAATTATATTTTTATAAAATAAAATAAGTAAAAAGAAAATTTTAGAAAAAAGAATTACTATTTTTGGCTTTTTAGATTTTTAAATATGATTTTTTAAAGATTTAAACTAATTAAAAACTTAAAAATTATAAAAATAATAAAAATATTAATCCTAAAATTTTTATAAAAATTACACTATAAAAAGAAAAAGTGCAGAAATCTATAAAAATTAAAAGCCCTAATTTTTCACTTTTTAATAAAGCTTAATTAAATTAATTAAAAACTAACCTAATTTTTAATAAAAAAAATAAAAAGAAAACTGACAAGGACTAACTGTTTAAAGGACAGGGACTAACAGTGACAAAAACTAAACTTGAAAATTACACTTTTGATCCCTGAGGCCCAACCCCGATTACACACTAAGCCCAATAAGCACTTAGGATTTAAAAACAGCTTATTACTAAAAACTTTAAAGAGCAAAGTTGAAGAACAGCTTAAGGCAAGTAACTTTAATGAAAACACTTATAGCTTAAAACCACAAATAAGCTCAAAAAGAGCTTATGAAGCTTCTGACCTCAGAAAGGAGGGCTTAACCTATGGTTTTACTTATTAAGCTTATTTTAAGCTCAAAATTAAAAACGAAAGGAATTCTAAAAAGCTTATATGATGCTTAAGCTAATTCAAAAAAGAAACTAGAGCTAGAAATCCTCTTAAGCTACTGAAATTAAGCATGAATTAAGCAAACTCAGGAAATAAGCAAAATAGCACAATATCCAAATAAGCTAAAAACCTTAAAAAGCTAAGCTGGACTCTAAAACTTTGAGGACTTATTAAACTACTTATAATCTATCTATATAAGCTATAAAATCTAGAATCATAAGCTAAATTAACAAATTAAGATTTTAAAATTCCTAAGTACTATTTTTGGCTTTTTGGCAGTTTAAGCTACTTTCAAAGAACTTTGTACTATAGTAAACTTAACTAGAAATGAAAAATAAGCACTAGTCTATATTAAGCTATGTCTAAACTATAAAAATTAAACAGATGAGGTTCTAATTCCTACAAGAGATGGCTTAAAATTAAGCTTGAAATCAGCTTAAATACTCAGTATGTACTGAGTATTAAGTCAGTATGTACTGACTGTTTTGGTGATTTTAAAAATAACTTAAGCAAGAAATAAGCTACAAAATGAGAACTAAGCACTAATCTATATTAAGCTATAACTAGACTATATCCTACTTCAATTTTAAAAGCTAAATCCTAAATTCCCTTAGTTAAAAGCAAGCTAAAAGTAACAGCAGTACTAACTTATTAGTTAGTACTGATGTACTTGACTTAAGCAAAAACCAATAGTGCAGGTTTGCCTTAAGGGTAATCCTGCACTTGGACACACTCCTTAAGAGTGTACAAATACAATTCAAGGAAAATCAAAGGCTCAAAGACCTTGAATTAAGCTGAAACAATCAAAGCTCAAACTGAAAACTCCCCTGGTGCTAGAATCAACATAATAAGCCATAACTTTTTCAAATTAGCAATCTAACCTCTAAAATCTTTTGGAAACTTAATATCTTAGAAAAACTCAACTGACTCAAAGTGTTTGCACAAGTCAATTTGACTTATTGTGGTCAAACTATGATAAACCAAACACTCCTTTATCACTATGACAGATTTGATTAAGCTACTAATTTTGAAACCTAACAAACAAAGCTATGAAACCAGATAACTAGGAGCTTTTAACAACTAATTTAAGCAAAATTAAACTACTGAATTGAGCTAGAATGCAAGATCTAAGAATCTATTCTAATATTTTTGGTTTTTTATGAGTTTTATGACAAATATATGAAAAACAAAGATCTAAACTATCAAAAGCAAAAACAGATGAACATCTAAGATTATTAAGCTAAACTAAACACAAATAAGTACTAATAAGCAAAGAGAATAAGCAAATAAGCAATAATAAGCATATAAGCTATAACTAAGCAGTTTAAACTGAAATTAGAGAAAAAGGAAAAGAGAAACTTACTTGAACCTTTAGCTAAACAAAAGGTCTCAATTAAGAGCAGCTACAAGCTCTCCTAGCTTATTAATAAGCTAGGAGTTAAGTTTATTTGGTCCTCCATTGCAACCAACTTCCTTTAGCTTTCTACAATTCAATTTGCATAGGTATTAAGGTATTATTAAGCTGATTTAAGATATTAAGGTAAGATTAGGTTCAATTAAGCTCCATAATAAGCTTATAGACTTATTAGAGCTAAATATGAGCTTATGAGAGCTTATTGACTTTTAGCTTAACAAGGAAAGGTGAATGAGATTTAAGTAAACAAAGGAGCTTAAAAGAGATTAAAAACTTCTAAATTCATTAATAGAAAACTGGATTACAACTTTTTAAAAGGAAATTACAAGATTTAAAACAAAATTAAGCTAAGAGTAAATTTAAGCTAAAAACTAGTCCTACAAGCTACGTGTGTGTGTGTGTGAAGAGTGAGGCTCTATTTATAGCCATTTGGTGAAGCTTCCAGACCTGCCTTCTTGCCCACGTCTCATTCAATCATATCCACTCATTCCTTCAATCATTTAGGAAGCAATCACATCCGTTGGATCACAAATGTAGTCACACGGATTGCCAAGCTGGCAATCCTTGATGTGACACATTTGTGCTTCTTATGTGAGTAAGTGAAGAGTAAATTTGAGCTTTCCTTTGTGCTTTCCTAACTCTGACGTGGCCTCATCTTGAGTGTGAGCTTAAGTGAGATATGATATGATTGATTTGACCCCTTCTTAGTAATGTAGAGCCCTTGAATTGACCTACGCACCCTTTCTTTTCCATTTGCCCTTTGTTTCGACTGTGGTAACTAGCGAAGACGATGGATGAATAGTAAAACTTTCTTGGCGCCTAAATTATAACTGAAACGGGGAAGTTATATTTAAACTTTGGAATTTTAGAAAAATTGGTCCTTGTG
>BQNB010030755.1:35000-54578 GCA_026074375.1 Tanacetum coccineum | reverse complement strand
TTCTACATAGTCGTTTGTATTTATACATCTTGGCTATCATCCTTTATAGGCTGCAAAGATCCATTCAGTTTACAAGGACCTTCAGAAACGTTATCATTACTCCTTAAATCAACATTTTGTCCTTCATTCAACACTTTAACTTGTTCCTTATATCTTTCAAGCTCAGCAGTTAACGTATCATTGACACTTTTATTTTCCAGATTTATCTTGGTACAATTAGCAACTTGGGTTCTCAGTTGTTCAATCACAGATAATATCAGTGCATCTTGTTGTGCAGAAGAGTTAGAATTCTGAACGGCTGGCTGTTGTGATTCAATCAGATACTGAGAATAAGGAATGATATTGCTATCACTGGTTATTTCAGTCTCTGAATGGTTCACAACATTCGACTGTTCAGAAGACGGCATCACCTGCACAGCTTGATTAATCATATTATTATTCACATTATCATGATTGTGTACCTCAGAAAGAGCATCTGATCCATAATGAGATAAATTCGCCATGAGAGCAACTTTGGCAGAATTGAGTTCATCACAGTCAGAGTCATATGCATCCAGATCATCAGCTTGATAAGCAGCATTGTGAGTGATGACAGTCTGAGTGGCTTGAGCTTCTGGAATTCCTGGATCTGCCAAAAATGCAAGTTCCTCCTCATGTAGAATTTGTCCACTTGCTTGAGCTTGAACCAACAACACTTTATCTTTAAACCATGAATCATCCCGTTTCCTTCTTGGTTTAGTGCATTGTTTGGACATGTGTCCTTCCCCTTTGCAGTTGTAACACGTAACAATCCTCTGTTTCCCCGAGTTACTCCCACTTGCTCCTGGAGTGAAAGTTCTTGTAGTACCCGCAGCATAAGAAATTTGTCTCCCCTGAACTGGTTGTACGGTTACTCTTCCATCATTAATGGTGGCTTGTTGCCTAGGGTTTGACGAATTCCTCAGCTGGTTATTGGTAGTGGGATAGCGGGAAGTGACAACAGCAGTCAAGAAAGACATCATGTGATTGATGGCGTCAATGGGATCATCACCTTTCTGGAACACTGGTACAATTAGACCCGAGTCAGGTTGGGAAAATTCTGATTGTGGTAATGAGGGAAAGGGCAATTTAATATTTTTTATTCCAATTGAGGGATGGATGATGATGGAGAATAAACATTGTGGTGAATTAATGATTGATAATCATTAGATGGATAAGTGATTGAAAGAGGTGTTGATGATTGATGAGTTGAGCATTGTTAAGACTGATAAGGTGATCCATATAGTGGTGATACATAAGGTGAAACAAATTGGTGATGTGAGAGTTCTGGAAGAGTGCCTGATGAGATTGATAAGGCGAATGGGTCATTGGTGAGATGCAATAAAGCAAGAGGATAGGAGTTGCGTTCATGCATCATCGAACTTGATTTGCATGTCGTTCATGGTTGTTCCAAGTGTGATAAATCTGATCAACTTTAGTATTATGTAAGTCTTTGACCAACTTACATCTGTAACGGAAATTTGCTCAATTCAGCGGGAAGGTATTCAGAAATTGGTATGACTTGAAATTGCTCTAGTGGCCTCTTGTAATTATTCATATATTGAGTAGCAAAGTGGAATCTCAGTCGTACTCTGTAACGACTCTCCTTTCTTGTATGTAAATTTATCAAATTCATCAAATTCATCGTACAACTTGCACTCTCGTTCTTGCTTTGTTAACGACGTTCCTTGCATGAGCAGTTTGATTTTCTCCCAAATATCCTTAGCTACACGATGTTGACTAACAAGAGCATAAATTTTAGTTGGAAGGCCTGGTAGAATGTTATTCTATGCTGATGTCACAATCAGCTTGAATTGGTTTCTTGCGGGAGTTTAATTTGGTATATTCTTTGGTCTGGTTACACCATCCAACTAGATTAATTGTTGGCCAAACAAGTGGACCTTTTTCAACAGAAGCAAGAATCATTCTACCATGAGGTCTATTCATCATATAAAGTTCCATTCTGCTTTTCCACGAGTCATACAAGTGTTTTTCAAGCATCGGTGGTTTATTGTCACCACCCGAGAGAAGTGACTTATCAGCAAGAGTCGTCATTGATAAATTGGTATGTTCAATGATTACTGTTTGATCGAGCGGTGATAGAAAGTAATTGTGTTTGAGGGTGTTGTCTTTTATGTGTTTTAAGTCTTGAAACTATACGGGATTTTACAATTCTTGACAAAACCGGGAAAACAAGTAAGTGTTTCACGGGATTTTACAAGTCAAAGAAATAAACCGTATAAATTTGATAAAGCAATTTTGAGTTTTAAGTGTATGTTGCAAATTCGGGTACTTAAGAAAAATTGCAAATTCGGGTCCTTAAGAGAAAATTGCAAATTCGGGTCCTTATGAAAAATTGCAAATTCGGGTCCTTAAGAAGATTGCGAATTCGGGTCCTTAAGAAAAATTGCAAATTCGGGTCCTTAAGAAAAACTGCAAATTCGTGTCCTTAAGAAAACTGCAAATTCGGGTCCTTAAGAGAACTGCAAATTCGGGTCCTTAAGAGAATTGCGAATTCGGGTCCTTAAGAGAATTGCGAATTCGGAAACAACTAGAAACTGCTAATTCGGATTGAACCTCAGACTGCGAATTCGGATACAATAAAAAATTGCAAATTCGGAGAGAGCTATAATCTGCAAATTCGGAGACACAAAAAATTGCAAATTCGGAGAGAGCTATAAACTGCAAATTCGTGCAATACACGGACGAAACTCAAAATCTTTAAAACACAAAAAGACACCTTTTTGATTGTTTTTTCCCAAAATTTCTTGTACAACTAGTATTCTTAAACCTATAGGTACCTTAAAAATGACAACTTTTTAGTTTTTAAGCCGAAAATTTCAAAATCAAGATTTGTACTTTATAAGGTTTTTCAAAAACAAAAGATGAGCAAAAATGAGTTTTTCTTTGATCCAAAGCAAATACACCTATATCCAAAGATACTAGATCAAATTTACCTAGGTAAATGACCTTTTAGTGTACAACTAAGCTTCGAAATCAAAAGAAAAGAAGAAAAGGCGTACGGAAAAAATGAACCAAAATAATAAACACAAAAACTAAGCACATCACTCCATGGCTCTTGATACCAATTGTAGAATACAAGTAATCTTTGATATATGAACCAAGAACTAGAGAGAGAAAGTGGGAGGAAGGATGTATTTTCTAGTGAGAGAAAGTACAAAACATGAAATGCATTAAGTGGAAAATGTGAAACATACAACCAACCAACCACCTCTCCAAGGCATGGAGAGGTGTATTTATACTCCTATTAGGCCGACCATGGGCCTTATAAGGCTTTCCATGGGCCTTTGGGCCATATTAGCTTATAAACTAAACATTGACTAACTACGAGCTTTGACTAGTTAATATTGGAAGTGACCGAGACTTTTCTTGTTCCTAACATGTACCAATATGAGATCATTTCCTTCCTTTCGGGGTAAACAATGTTTTTCCCTTTTATATATTTTTTTTATTCGGATTGTGTAAAACCTAAAAATCTCAATAATGTGAAATTCCAAAATACCCTAATGAAGAAAAATGCATAAAAGCTTAAATTTAATTCATTTAATGTTAGAAATATGAAAATACAATATTGGCAATTATGAATTTTTGTAGGATCAAAAATACTTGTTATGTTATAAAAGGAAAATATTCAAATTATATATATATATATGTGTTATATGCGAATTATGTTCTAATTATCTAATTATTACCTTATTATTAATATAACAATAATTAAAGTTAATACATAATTATTAAATGGGCAAAAAAAATAATAAAAATCTGATTAATACTATTTGAAAGCCATAGTCGCGGCCAAACTTGTTTATGTATATCTTTTTACATTTTCATTTGCTAAATCATTAAAAACAAAAAAATAAAAAAAAAAAAAAAAAAAAACAAAAACCAAAAACCTAAAAAAATCAAGTGGCGGCACCAAAGAATTTTCCAGGACTTGTGCGATTTTTCTAAGATCATTTGAAGGCTAAGGAGTGTGGGAAAAATAGTGGGAAGCTTGGGGAGTGCTTGATTCGATTTTTGGTATTGTTTTGGGTTCGAAAATCACAACCGGGTTCATAAAATCATAAAATCACTAAGGATCATCCAAGGTATTTTTACAACTCACTTTTCATCATATAAATTCGATCTATGCATAAGAAAAATGTTCATGCACTTTATTTTGATTTTATAAATTGAAACATATTCAAAACCCTAATTTAGAAATGAAAATGAAATCGGCACATAAAATAATTGTAAAATTTATTTTATATTTTTATAAGGTTGTTCATATCTCATATAACTCAGAAAAATTGTTGGAATAATTTATAAATGATTCGAATAATTATTGAAGATTTATTTGTGTTTACCGAATTCGAAAATAAGGGAAAAAGGAAAGAAAATGGTTAAAATGAATTAGGGTTAGGGTTTTGTTATTTTTTCCAGGTGTAATTAATGCCAATGATTGGGAAATAATTGTGTTTGTGATTGGGGAAAATTTGATTAGGGTTTTGTGAATTAAATTGTTAGAATTGTGATATAAAGAGTATAAGGACTTGTTTTGTAATTTCTGAAACTTTGGGGTCTGATTTAAGCATGTTATTATATTTGTTATGATCTGAGAAAAATAAGTTGGGGGGTAGAAAATGTCATTTTGATATTATTTATGTAAACCTTACTATTTATAGAAACCTGCTATTTATAGAAACATGCTATTTATGGAAACTTACTATATATAGAAACCTGCTATTTTTGGAAAGTCTATTTTTAGAAAGTCTATTTTTGGAAGTTTAATTATGGAAACTTATTAATCAAGAAAGGTATCATTTTTGGAAACGTTAATTAGAAAGTTATTTTTGGAAACTTACTATAATTAGAGCTTGCTATTTTTGGTAAGTACCCATATAACAAGAATACTTAATCATGAAAACATACTAATCATGGAATATGTTAATCATGGAATATACTAATCAAGAAATCATGCTTATTTTATAGTAAGTTACTAAAAAATAGAAAAGTTACTAAAAATAGAAAGTTCAAAAAATTGGAAAGTAACCTTAATCATGAACAAGTAACTTATATATGTCCTTTAACATGTAGATCGCATTAAGCAGGAGTAGTTTCCATCTTCTTATCCATCTCTTTCCGTTACTGCTGGACATAAGGTACGGATATTCCGTCCTTTCAGTAAGGACATTCTTTCTTTTCATGATTCATCCCTAGAACTGCTATGCTTCCCCATTTTTATGTCTTTTGCCATGATCCTTTACATGTTGATTTCATGACTTATTCTATTGTTTTGTTTTTTTGTTTTTTCTTTTTTTTTTTTTTTTTCTATTTTTTTTTTTTTCGTTTCCCGAGCTATAATATACGCATGGACCATGATTTACATTGGAGGGACCCCTTTTTTACCATTAGTCATGGAGGTACCATGACCGTGACACATGAGGCACCTGTGTCACGACTCTTTCGCGTTGAGAGTGATTTCACGCGGCGTCCCTTTTCATGTTACCAGATTATATTTCATGTTTGGCCATTATTATTCAGGGGCGTATGGGTGCATCCTAGTTTACATGTTTACACGTTCATGGTGATTGGTTGGTGTGTGCTCTACATCCCATCACATTGGAGCTGATCCCTCCACCCATATTATTATAAGAGGTCACCCCTTATTACATGTGAGGGCGCCTCTCTATTATATGATGTATACACGACATTATTATTATGACATGTATGATCTATTATGCAGCTCGTGGGCATTCTTATTATTTATGTTTATATATCCATGATATTCATGACATCTTTACTTCGTATTACCATGCTTTACATGTTTATTTCCTATTCTTCATGACGCATTCTCCAGGTTTCCTCATGACACTTTTGATCTTTCCGCTACTTTGTATTTACTATCCAGGATTCATACTTATTAATTACATTGTTATTATATCCGTTCACTGAGCGTTATGCTCAGTCGTATTTTCTTTCTCTTTCTTATACGGAGGTATTTCGATGGAGATGGGCATGAGAGAGTGTCGTGCTTAGGAAGTGGACCTATTTAGCTTCTTTCTTTATATCGGCAGACATTTTGATGGGCTATACTATCTTGGACACATGTTTCGTCCTTTAACTTCTTTTAGTATTCATGTTGGATCTCATATTGGGAGCGATGTTTGATTCCGGCTTTCCACCTTGTCCTATGTTATCATTATGAACTTTATGCCTTTATTATGCTTTGATATGACACCATGATTATGACGTTTCGGCCTCCTTCCGGTAGTGGGTCGTGAAATTTATGGTATCCTAGATAAAGGTTTCGACTGTGGCTCTCAAACTTGATGTGAGGATTGGGTAGACATTAGGTTCCTTCAGAATCAAACGTTTATCTTCTGTGAGTTTTGACCTTTTACCGTTTATTCATTAACCCTTTTTGCAAATGTCAGATGGTGAAAACACTCGTACGATGCTGAACTCGCTGCGGGCCGTTCAGGCAGCCGTGGAGCCATGATACCACAGATTGGCGATCATGTTCGCGAGGTACGCACTGGTGTTGTAGCTTCGGGTAGTATTCTCTACAGTACTATTCATACTTGGCTTTGAGGCTTCAATAGCAGAAACCCCCGTTCGTTCGAGAAGGCAGTAGGCCTGTTGATGCTGAGAATTGGATCTCCATATGGAGAAGATCTTCTGACGTGATGGATTGTAATGATGCTTTTAAGGACAAGATTGGCTGTGTAAAAGTTCAGAGGGGCGACGGTTGGCTTGGTGGAAGGCTATCAGCAGGGCCAAAGGAGAGATGCGTGGGTCCTTACTTTGACCTGGGCTAGCTTTCAAAGAGCTGTCTTTCTTCAGTTTTTCTCGAGCCCCCAGAGCAAGAGCGTTGAAGAGGAGTACCATTCCATCGCCAAGGGCGAGTGAAAATGTACTGAGTACATGTAGGTTTCCTCCGCCTAGCTGAGTTTTCTTGGGACTGGATGCGGCACTGCAGAATGAACAGGCGAAGAACTTTCGTTGGGGTCTTCATAAGTCAATCCTTGACATTCATGTGTATACAAGTTTAGGATGTTGCTCCAGGTTGCGGAATGTTGCACGGCAACTTAGAAATCCTTCGTGACAGGGGATGGACTATGATAGGTCCGAACTTCAGACAAGAGGTAAACTTCAGTAATCAATCTTTCGACCTTGTTTTTGTTTTACCTCCTTCATCCTGATAATATGTACCGTTCAAATTATTCTCCAGCATAAGAGTGGAGACGATATCAGCGGCCACTCCATGCAGATTAGTTACGGGAGTCATGATCAGAAAATAAACAGTTAAAGGGCTGACCAGGCAGGGCGGTGGTGGTAACTACCGTAACAACAATAACAACAACTACTCTCGTGACAACAACAGGTCAAATCTTAATCGTTATCGTCTTTATCTGTTATATGATATGAATCTAACATCACGTCATGGTAACAGGAATTCTGGTGCTGGACGCGACCAAAGAACAAAGCGTTCAGCATCCCACCGATTACCACTCTGGTAATCATTTGAAATAACAAGTTTATTCTCTATATGTCTCAAAGTTCATGTCTCATGATCTATCTTTGAATCAGGTTCCCAGCAGTCCAGGGTACCCTCTGAGGGTTATACTCACCCTGTTTGCAACACATGTGGACGTAGACACCCAGGAGAGTGTCGTCGTGCTGCTGGTACTTGTTTCAAATGTGGCCAGGCTGGTCATCTTCAGCGGGACTGCAAGAAGAACATTGGTGCTAGTTCGTCTGGTCATGCTGACAAGAAGCCAGACGCATCAGGCCGTGTCTTTGCACTTACTAAGGTCAGCCGCCAATACTTCAGGTAACCATCACTGGTGCAGTTTTTATATTGGACGTGCAGTGTTTTGTTTTAGTTGATACCGGGTGCGACACATCTGTCGATATCTACCAACGTTTGCCTCATGTTTTACTCATGACACCTATATTACTTGATCTTGTTTATGTATATCATCGCCATCGAAAGACTCCACAGTATTACCATGTATATAGAGATCTTCTCTACAGTGTTTGATGACCAGATTCGTTCAGTTAATGCACGTCCCTTGGACATGTGTGATTTGACATAATTCTGGGTATAGAGACTGGTTAGCAGCACACCGTGTACGATTGACTGCATTCCCGTCGTGTTATAATTCGGTTATATTCATCTCTGAATTTCATTTATCATGTCATTACCGGAAAACACCTATGAAGATCCATTCCGCTTTAAAAATCAGTTCCTTACTATCTCATGGCTGTGAAGGGTTTTCTGCGCTACATTCATGACACGACTTCTGACGTTTCTTCTATTCATGATCAGCCGATTGTTTCCGAATTTCAGGACGTATTTCCGGAAGAACTTCCAGGAATACCTCCTATTCGCGATGTTGAGTTTAACATTGAGCTTATTCCCGGAGCTGAGCCTATCTCAAAAGCTCCTTATCGCATGGCACCGATTGAGTTAAAAGAGTTGAAGGATCAGTTACAGGAGTTGTTGGAGCGAGGTTTCTTCGCCGAGTGTATCGCCATCGGGGTGTACAGTTCTGTTTGTCAAGAAGAAGGACGGTAGCATGAGGTTATGTATCGACTACCGTGAATTGAATACGGATCACCATTCGTAATCGTTATCCCTTCACGTATCGATGATTTATTTGATCGCTTCAGGGCGTACACATTTTTCCAAGATGATTTACGATCTGGTTACCATCAGTTGCGAGTGGAAGAGCAGGACATTTCCAGACTGCTTTGCGCACCACGGTTATGGTCTTATGAATTCTTGGTTATGCTTTGTCTCCACGAATGCTCCAGCTGTACTTTTTGGACTTGATGACGAGTTTTCATAGATCTTGGACAAGTTCGTCATCGTGTTTCATTGATGATATTTCTGGTCTTCCTAAGTCAAAGAAGACAGAGAGCATCTCCGCACTGTTTACAGAATTTTACGACAGGAGAAATTATATGCCAAGTTTCAAAAGTGCGAATTTTGGTTGAGTAGTGGCTTTCTGGGTCACATTGTTTCAGCGAAGGAATTACTAGGGGATCCGGCGAAGGGTTGAGGCTATCACCACATGGCAAGACCGACGTTTTGTGACCGAAGTACGGAGTTTTCTTGGATTAGCAGGTATTACCGCAGATTCGTAGAGGGTTTCTCACGATTAGCCTTACCCTTAACCAAGCTTATGCGAAAAGGTGAGAAGTTTGTATGGAATGAAGAGCGAGAAAAGAGCTTTGAAGAGCTTAAGCAACGTTTGGTTTCCTCGCCTATTCTTACTCTTCCATCTGGTACAGGTGGATTCCAGATTTACAGTGATGCTTCTAAGAAGGGTCTTGGGTGTGTACTCATGCAGCATGGGAAAGTGATTGCCTATGCCTCACGACAACTAAAGCCCTATGAGGTGAACTATCCTACTCATGATCTGGAATTAGCAGCCGTTGTCTTCGCTCTCAAAATTTGGAGACACTATCTTTATGGCGAATCATGTGATATTTTTACCGATCATAAGAGTCTTAAATATATCTTCACGCAGCGAGAATTAAATATGAGACAGAGGCGTTGGTTGGAGTTATTGAAGGATTATGGACCCACATTCAGTACCCAATCCGGTAATTCAATGTTGGTGGCCGGATGCTTTGAGTAGGAAGTCGGGTATGATAGCTGGTATCAAAGTGGAAGAAGGGATTATTCGTGACCTTGAGGATTTTGGATATCGATTATGTGTTCGTGACAGAGTGGTTTCTGGGCTATCAGAGGGTTTGAGCCTAACCTAATTTCACAGATCAGACAGTCTGACGGGATGACGGAGAAATCTGGGCAATTATTCAGAATATTGATCAGCAGACCGAGTTTCGCGTTGATGACGATGGCATTTTATGGCAGGGTACTAAATTATGCGTACCAGAGGATCCTACACTTCGAGAAGCCTTGATGGTACCTGCAGGCTCATAGTTCTTCATTGTCGATCCATCCTGGTTCGACGAAGATGTTTCACGATCTCAAGCAAACACTTTTGGTGGAGTGGTATGAAGCGCGAGTGCTAGTTTGTGTCAAAAGTGTTTAAATGTCAGCAGGTTAAGATTGAACACCAACGTGCAAGTGGACTATTGCAACAGTTAGATATTCCTGTTTGGAAGTGGGATGAAATATCCATGGATTTTGTTACCGGGTTAACCCGGGACTCAGAGGAACACATTGCTAATCTGGGTTGTTGTAGGTTGCTTGACTAAATCGGCACATTTTCTTCTATCGTAAGGGATACCCCGTTAGTAAATTAGCAAAATGTTTCCAACACAGAATTGTTTGATTACACTGGTACTCCATCAGCGAATCGTGTCAGATAGAGATCACGTTTCACGTCTCTGTTTTGAAAGTTTACAGAAAGTTGGGGAACCAGGCTCAAGTTTAGTACAACTTTTCATCCTGAGACCGACGGATAGTCGGAGCGTACGATTCAAACATTAGAGGATATGTTACGTTCATGTGCTTTAGAATGGGCAGGAAATTGGGATGACTATATATGTCTAGTGGAGTTTGCCTACAATAACAGTTGGCATGCGAGCATTAAATGCGCTCCTTTCGAGATGTTGTATGGTAGGAATATGTCGGTGCTCCTATTTGTTGGGATCACGTCGGTGAAGTATCTGGGGTCGGAGATGATTGAGGTGACTAATGAAAAGGTCGCCGTCGCCAGGGAAAAGCTTAAGGAAGCTCAGACTCGTCAGAAGAGTTACGCCGACAGACATCGCAGAGCGTTAGAGTTCCAGCCGGGTGAACATGTTTTTCTGAATGTACTCACTACACGTGGAGTCAGGCGTTTTGGTACAAGGGCAACTTAGTCTCGTTTCATAGGACCGTTTGAGATTCTTGATCGCGGTGGTGAAGGGTTTCCTATCGTTGGCGTACCTCTCAGCTATCTCATGTTCAAATGTGTTTCATGTATCCATTACTCAGAGGGTTAGATTTGACCCTCTTGTGCTTCTTTTGTACGTACTTTAGTACAAAAATCTAGCCCTTGGTGTGTTTTCTTCATTCGCGTGTCATTCTCCTTGTTGGTTTCCACCAATGAGAACTTTGGATGATGTATAACTCTGCCATATCATTCCTCGTCACTTGAATCACTTAGCCACGTAACCAATTTGCATTTACCCTTTGTTTTGATGCAGGTACATATTGGAGACGATGATGAACAGTAACAACAGTTTTTCCCGCGATTTTACTTTTATAAGAGTGTGTTTGACTTTTCTTTTTACTCGGGGTTTGACTTTAGGCTTATTGTAAAACCTAAAAATCTCAACAAATGTGAAATTACCAAAATACCCCTAATGCAAGAAAATTCCATAAAAGCTTAAATAAAATTCATTTAAATGTTAGAAATTATGAAAATACAATATATGGCAATTATGAAATTTTTGTAGGATCAAAAATACTTTATGTTATACAAGGAAAATAATTAAAATTATATATATATGTATATATGCCGAATTATGTATAATAATCTAATTATACATTATTATTAATATAAAATAATTAAAGATAAATACATAATAATTATGCAAATAATAAAATCTGATTTAATACTATTTGAAAGCCCATAGGACTCGGCCAAACTTGTTTATGTATATCTTTTTACATTTTCATTTGCTAAATCATTAAAAACAAAAACCAAAAACCTAAAAAAATCAAGTGGCGGCACACAGGAATTTTCCAAGACTTGTGCGATTTTTATAAGATTAATTGAAGGTTAAGGAGTGTGGGAAAAATAGTGGGAAGCTTGGGGAGTGCTTGATTCGATTTTTGGTATTGTTTTGGGTTCGAAAATCACAACCGGGTTCATAAAATCATAAAATCACTAAGGATCATCCAAGGTATTTTTACAACTCACTTTTCATCATATAAATTCGATCTATGCATAAGAAAAATGTTCATTCATTTTATTTTGATTTTATAAATCAAATCATATTCGAAACCCTAATTTCTAGCTAGTATTGATGAAATCGGCTTTAAAAAACTATTTGTACATCGGATTTTATATTTTTCTGGGTTTCCTTATTATCTATATAACTCAGATAAATGTTGGAAAAATTTAGAAGTAATTCGAATAATTATTGGAGATTTATTTGTGTTTACCGATTTCGAAAATAAGGGAAAAAGGAAAGAAAATGGTTAAAATGAATTAGGGTTAGGGTTTTACTATTTTTTCCAGGTGTAATTAATGCCAATGATTGGGAAATAATTATGTTTGTGCTTGGGAAAAATTCAATTAGGGTTTTAGTGATTTAATTGTTACCCGATTTGCTATTTAAAAGTATAAGGACTTGTTTTGTAATTTCTGAAACATATGGGGGTCTTATTTTAGCACATGTTATTATATTTAATATTTTTGTATAAAATAAGATTGGGGGGTAGAAATGTCATTTTGATATTATTTATTAAACCTTACTATTTATTAGAAACCTACTATTCTATAGTAAACCTGCTATTTATGGAAATTTATATTATAGAAAAACCCCCCCCTTGCTATTTTTGGAAAGTAATATTTGTTAGAATAGTCTATTTCTGGAAAATTTAATTATGAAACTTATTAAATCAGGAAAGTTATCATTTATGGAAAGTTAATTAAGGAAAGTCTATTTTTGGAAACTTACTATAATTAGAAGCTGCTATTTTTGGAAAGTACCCAATATAACAAGAATACTAATCATGAAACATACTAATCATGGAATATGTTAATCATGGAACGTACTAATCAAGGAATCATGCTAATTATAGAAAGTTACTAATTATAGAAAGTTACTAAAAATAGAAAGTTACTAAAAATAGAAAGTTACTAAAAATAGAAAGTTACTAAAAATAGAAGTTACAAAAAATGGAAAGTAACCTTAATCATGAACAAGTAACTTATATATGTCCTTTAACATGTAGATCGCATTAAGCAGGAGTAGCTTCCATCTTCTTATCCATCTCTTTCCGTTACTGCTGGACATAAGGTACGGATATTCCGTCCTTTCAGTAAGGACATTCTTTCTTTTCATGATTCATCCCCAGAACTGCTATGCTTCCCCATTTTTATGTCTTTTGCCATGATCCCTTACATGTTGATTTCATGACTTATTCTATTGCCCGAGCTATATATACGCATGACCATGATTTACATGACTTACCACCTAGTCATGGTCCGTACATGCCGTGACACATGAGAGCACCTTATGTCACGGAAATCTTTCGCGTTGAGAGTGATTTCACGCGGCGTCCCTTTTCATGTTACCAGATTATATTTCATATTTGGCCATTATTATTCAGGGGCGTATGGGTGCATCCTACTTTACATGTTTACACGTTCATGGTGATTGGTTGGTGTGTGCTCTACATCCCATCACATTGGAGCTGATCCCTCCACCCATATTATTATAAGAGGTCACCCCTCTATTACATGTTGAGGCAGCCCCTCTATTATATGCATGTATTCACGACATTATTATTATGACATGTATGATTATATGAGCTCGTGGGCATTACTTTATTACTTTATGTTCATATATCCAGATCATTTCATGACATCTTTACTTCGTATTACCATGCTTTACATGTTTATTTCCTATTCTTCATGACGCATTCTCCAGGTTTCCTCATGACACTCATGATCTTTCCGCTGCTTTATACTTATTATCAGGATTTTACTTATTAATTACATTGTTGTTAATCCGTTCACTGAGCGTTATGCTCAGCCGTATTTTCTTTCTCTTTCTTATACGGCAGGTATCTAGAGGGAGATTGGGCATGAGAGAGTGTGTGCTTAGGAAGTGACCTATTTAGCTTCCTTTCTTTTTATCGCAGACCATTTTGTGTAGAGCTTTACTATCTTGCGACACATGTTTCGTCCCTTTAGACTTCTTTTAGTTATTCATGTTGATCTCATAATTGGAGCCGATGTTTGATTCCGGCTTTCCAACCTTGTCCTATGTTATCATTTATGACTTATGCTATATTAGCTTTCTTTGATATGACACCATGATTATGACGTTTCGGCCTACTCTCCGGAGCGGGTTTGGGTCGTTACACTTTAACCCAAAATGACCCATTTAAGCCACTGTCCCAAACACTCCTTTATCTTTGAAAATGGATTTTTAAAGCTGATTAAACTGATTTTTAACAAACAAAGCCTTAATACCAGAGCTTATCGTTACTAGGGATAATGAGAATACTTAAACCACTGGAAATAAGCTGATTACAATAAGCAACAAAGAAAGGAAAGATTTGAGCTTTTTAAGGCCAAATTTTCTAAAATATGTAAGAAGGGGGGACAAAAGACAAGTCAGGTATAAAATGATAAAAGATAATGATCAATCAAGCACAAAGTTAGCAGGAAACGTGAAATTAAGCACAATTAAGCTATAATTAAGCTATGCTATTTGTAGATTCTTAAGAAAATGAAAATAAGGAACTCACAAGTTCTCAAGGCTTTCCTGTTTGAATTCAAGCAATATTAATCACTCCTATTGTCTCCCATGAGACTCTAAAACCATAGCCATCCACAATATGCTATGCTCCTTGCTTTGACAGATTTTTTTATTTTTTATATTTTTGGGTGAAATAAGAACTTAAAGCAACACAAAGCTAATGAGCTTTCATCACTTAAGTTTAAACAGCTTATAAGAGATTTTCAAAGGCTTTTTAGAGCTTTTTAAACCTATTTAATACAAGTAAATAAATATTAAAAACAGGGCAGAATTACTTAAATTTCTTCAAACTTTCATTAAACTGAAAATAGGTTACAACACTTGGAAAATTAAGCTAAAAATTACTTAAAAATAAGCTGAAAAGAAAGATGATTTATTGGCTACATTGGGTTGGGTATTTATACCCGAAAAACCCAAGTCTTCATTTCTTTGGTTTGTGTTTCTTCACTGAGGCAAAAGAGCTCAGTTGTGCTTCTCTAGTGAGTAATAAGCCCCAAAAGTCAGCCTTGGCCCTTGATCAAGTCCTGTGTATGTTCGGATCATCATCACCATCGTTGGTTTTGCTCGAAATATGTAAGATTGCCAAGTTGGCAATATTTTCTTGGGTTATTCGGTGGTAGTTTGGGAGGGGAGGATGCTTTGTCCATGGGTTTTGTTGAGTGAAGCAGGGTAAAAGGGGAGGGGAAGACTCGTGACTTGGGATTGGTTTATTTTTGGCGAGAGATGGCATTTGACTAGGTCAGAGTAATATAGGGTGAGAGTTTGGGAATTTGCCATAATCAGCCCCTGAAGTTGTATAAGTTAATCACATAATTCGTCCTTGTGTGGTACAAGTATGAGGGTTTGGCAGAAATGCCCCCTCAACTTGTATAGGGTAATTACATGGGTGGTCCTTGTGTATTGTAACTTTAAGGGTTTGGCAGGAAAGCCCCCTCAAGTTACACTTTCCTTGAATTGCAAATTTAACCCTTGTAGTTTTATCCCCCTACTACACTGTGTTTTTTTTTATCCCCCCCCCCCCCCCCCCCCCTTCCCCCTTTTTAGGATATGACAATTTTGGTCCCTCAAGTTTGCATTTTCTTCTTTTGGTTGACTTTGACTTTGTCGGGGTTGACTTTTTGTTGACTTTTTGACTTGGTTGACTTTTGGCTTCGATTTGACTTCGTCTTTTCACACTTTTCCATTCCGTGCTCGGTTTTGTCCATTTTTTTGCTTTGTTTTTGTCCTTTTGTGAATATCCATTTCCTGCACAACACAAATGCACAACAAACATATATTTGGCAGTTTTTTTGTCTGTTTTTGGTCATTTAAGGTCGTTTTAATGCGAAAAAGGTATAGTGTACTTAAGCACATACCACCTTTTCTATTTGGAAAAATCTTTCTTTACCCGAACTTACACCAACTCGGATGACTTTAGAGCTAGCAGATCGATCCATTACTCATCCTAAAGGAGTCACTGAAGACGTTTTTGTCAAAGTTGGGAGTTTTCACTTTCCTACCGATTTTGTTGTTGTTGATTTTGAAGCCGATCCTCGAGTACCTCTCATTTTAGGAAGATCCTTTTTGAGGACCGGTCGAGCTTTAATTGATGTGTATGAAGGAGAGCTTATTTTAAGGGACGGAAATGAACAAATAATTTTTCATGTCAATGGCACGTCAAAATATCCTCAAAAGCATGTAAACGAGTCAATTAAAATGGTTAATGACACATGCAAGGATTGTTTTAAGAAGTTCACCAACAAACCCGCTCTAGTTTGCTTGCCTCCATCGGAAGATGACAACGATGAAAAGGAAAAGCAGGAAGTGAAGAATCTCGCAGAGTCGACAGCTAAACGCCAAACTCGTATCACACCTTGTTTGAAGAATTTTAAAGTTATTTGCAAGGAGAGCATTTTTCATTCAAACAAAACACCTCAAGTTTCTTTAGTTTTTGCAATCACATCACGCTTACCGTCTATTGAGCCCAAGGGTGGGGGGATTTTTCCTTTCTCTCATAATGGGGGACGAGCACCTTAGTACTTTTAGTGCTGAGGAAATTGTCCCAATCCTAAGAGAATCTGAGGATACATCCAGGAGTGATAGTAAGAACGTTTTACCTTCGTGTGATGATTTCTCTTCCATCAACGTTCCACGTGATGATTCCGTGACTTTCTCTAACCCTCTTTTCGAATTTGATGTCAATTTCAACTCTAGTGACATAAACCCTATTTTTAATGAAGTGTTAGAGGACATCGAGTGCAAGGATTCTTATGAATCCAACCTTGATGAGTCGACTTTCCTAGTCACACCTCTTTCTAATTGTAATAAGGATGAGTGTCTCGCTCCAGGAGACGACATTGAGTTTCTACTTCACCATGATCCGTCTACTCCTATGAAAAGCGTTGCTTCCATTCTCGAGGGATTCATCGATGATCCACTTTTCGAAGAGAATGATGATTTATTTGATTTGGAATGTAAAACAAATGATTGGAAAAGAATTTTATACGATGCTCAAATTGATGAGGCTGAATGTTTCGACCCAGGAGGCGACAATGATGAGATCGATGCTTTTCTAGCTATCGAAGTTCCTGCGTATATTGAGGAAGGTTATTATGACTCGGAGGGAGACGTATTATATCTTGAGAGTTTGCTTAGTGATGATAACACCCATAATCTCTCTTCCGACGTATTTTTCGATCATAAACCACAACACATTAAGAATGAATCAGACCATGATACTTTGATAACTTTTTCTCCCAAGAGTGATTCTCTTCATCATTAGTTCACGCTGGAATTCTCACGATCCTAAAGAATTGTTAGAGGGCACCGTGGATTTATCAAGTCGAATGTGGTTACTATGCGGAAATTCATCTTCCCGGTCGCTAGAAAATTTTCATATAATCATCGAGTCTCTTCCCACATCTACTACCCTCGTCGATGATAGTGACTCTAATAGGGAAGAGATCGATATATTTTCCAAACCAGATGATTCGATACCACCAGGTATTGAAAGTGATTTTGACTCGAAAGAGGATATTATTGACAACTTGCTTAACAATGATCCTATTCCCGAAAATGAGCGTTTAACCTTCGGACATTGAGCCCGATGTGCCCGTGATAAAACATTGTTGATGAGCTTAATATAAAGACATATGTTTTGCCAAGGGGAGGTGAGATTATGTTGAAGTAGACGATTTCCTTAAACATTTGTCATTCGACTTTTCTCCGTATCTCATCTTACCTTGAGGTTTCTACTTTATTTTCCTCCACAGGGAGTGGGGACACCATTTTTGACCCCGGCATCTTCGCTTTTCATTTTTCTTCTTAAGAGCCGGTGGTAGTTAAACGTTTCATGGAATTTTGTTCTTCCACTTGTTTCATCCCCAAGGACGAGTGAATTCGGGGATCGAGTCAAGCTATGTGACTCGGTTACCAAAAACAAAGTGCTTCGTGGGAGGCACCCCATGTTTATCCTTCTATCTTCTTTCTTATTTCTATTGTGATGTGAGGAGGCTTGTACTCTTTCGATTCTTGTTGTTTGTGCTTATGATTGATTGCAGGATTGACCCAAAATTTTCTGAAGACTCTCGTGTTTGGTGTTTTGTCCCGGTCCACTCGAGCTTCCTAGCCTTTGCTTGCAATTAGTTTGGGGAAATCGGATATCCTAGATTATTATCGACTAACATTTATCTTTTAGCATACTTGATAAACGGCTTAAGATTTTTGTGATACTTTCTTCATGCCTAGGATTGATTGCATTCGACTTTTGAGTTCTAGTATGGGGTTATAAGTCTTAGGCTAGGAATCATTGAGGAAAATGTTTAATTTTAGTATGGGGTAGTATATCTTCGATATGATCTTACCTACCTTTGTCCGTTGTTCTCACGTACCCCATTTTCCTGCCAAAATTTTAAAAATATGAAAAAAAAATTAAAAATAAAATAAGTATTTTGTCACAATTTTGACTTTCCTACTGGGTAGAATAAGAATAAATTTTGACCCGATAGAGCATGTTGAGCTCTAGCTTGTTCCTTAACTTTTAGGCTAAGCATTCGCAGAAATTCGCGAAGAACAAAAAATGATAGAGTTGATTATGAGTTGGATGCTAAGCAAGGATTATTTGGAAATCTTAAGAGCTCATGTATGTAATTTGTGGCTTTTTCTCCCATAAGCTCCTAACCGGATTAAAAATACGTGCTGTTTTTGGAAATTAAACTTAAATCAACAATTTTTATGTAGAGTATAGCAAAAATTTTAGTCTTAGTTCAAATTTATACTTGAATTTTTCAAAAAGAAGTCTTCCTTTATATATTAAAAAAAATAAAAAAAATAAAATATATATAATAAAATAAATAAATATAATAAGAATAAAAACTGTGGGCTGATAAAAGTTTACTGCCTCTTGCCGGCTCACAACCGATGTGGTAGTCTTCTAAAGAAAGCCCATAGTAAGAATAAAAATCCGAGACTGATAAAAGTTTTTTGCATCTTGCCGGCTCATAACCGATGTTGCAGCCTTCTAAAAGGTCGAGGGTTACAATTGCATAAATGTTATGTTTAATATTAAGTTTGAATTAATAAATAGATTTCTTTTTGTTAAATTTAAATATGCTTTTGAACTTTGACTATTCTATTTTAAGTCTTTATGTTATGTATAACCGGAAAACCTGAGAGTTTTTGAAACCTAAGGTCTGTGAGTCCCGATACTAGTCTCTGTGGGGTGTCAAAAGCCTGGTCACTTAGCCGCAAGGTTGGGATGTGCCGAGACGAAAGTTTACATGGGATGATCTCGCCTTCAACTCATTATTCTCGGGTGGCAGTAATTCAAAGAATCTTGCAAAATGTTGATCCATCGTTAATTCAAAATAGCACATTCACCTAAGATATAATAATTGTCGGGAGTGAAAAGTTCACAAGTTGCAAATATGAGTAGTGTTAGCATCTTAACTGATATTTAGCGGTGATTTTGTTTTAATCTTGGTTTGGAGCTAGTGAAAAGTCGGGTGCGATGAATTTATCCTTTTTGGGGCATTCTCGGATCGAAATGCATCTTGTTCTATGATCCCTAACGGTTATGGAAATAGCGAAAGTCAAAATATTCTAGGTAGGTCT
>BQNB010030755.1:0-27500 GCA_026074375.1 Tanacetum coccineum | reverse complement strand
CAATTATTATATCTTAGGTGAATGTGCTATTTTGAATTTTAACGATGGATCAACATTTTGCAAGATTCTATGTTTTACGTTCCACCTGAGAATAATGAGTTTGAAGGCGAGATCAATCTCCATTTGTAGCGACTTTCGTCTCGGCACATTCCCAAACTTGCGGCTAAGTGACCAGGCTTTTGACACCCCATAGAGACTAGTATCGGGACTCACAGACCTTAGGTTTCAAAAACTCTCAGGTTTTCGGTTTACACATAAAAGACTTAAAATAGATTAGTCAAAGTTCAAAAGCATATTTAAATTTAACAAAAAGAAATCTATTTATTAATTCAAACTTAATATTAAACATAACATTTATGCAATTGTAACCCTCGACTTTTTAGAAGGCTGCAACATCGGTTAATGAGCCACCACCCCCACCCCCTGTCGAGCTTGGCCAAGGAGATTGCAAAAAACTTTTATCAGTCTCGGATTTTTATTCTTACTATGGGCTTTCTTTAGAAGACTACCACATCGGTTGTGAGCCGGCAAGAGGCAGTAAACTTTTATCAGCCCACAGTTTTTATTCTTATTATATTTATTTATTTTATTATATATATTTATTTTTTTTATTTTTTTTAAATATATAAAGAAGACTTCTTTTTGAAAAATTCAAATTAAATTTGAACTAAGACTAAATTTTTTGCTATACAGCTACATTAAAAATGTTTGATTTAAGTTTAATTTCCAAAAACAGCACGTTATTTTTAATCCGGTTTGGAGCTTATGGGTGGAGGAAAAAAGTCACAAAATGACATACATGAGCTCTTAGGATTTCCAAATAATCCTCTCCCCCCACCACCCCCCCCATTTGTTAGCATTCCAACTCATAATTAACTCTATCATTTTTTGTTTTCTTCGCGAATTTCTGCGAATGTTTAGCCTAAAAGTTAAGGAACAAGCTAGAGCTCAACACGCTCTATCGGGTCAAAATTTATTCTTATTCTACCCAGTAGGAAAGTCGAAATTGTGACAAAATACTTATTTTATTTTTATTTTTTTTTTCATATTTTTAAAATTTTGGCAGGAAAATGGGGTACGTGAGAACAACGGACAAAGGTAGGTAAGATCATATCGAAGATATACTACCCCATACTAAAATTAAACATTTTCCTCAATGATTCCTAGCCTAAGACTTATAACCCCATACTAGAACTCAAAAGTCGAATGCATAATCTAGGCATGAAGAAAGTATCACAAAAATCTTAAGCCGTTTATCAAGTATGCTAAAAGATAAATGTTAGTCGATAATAATCTAGGATATCCGATTTCCCCAAACTAATTGCAAGCAAAGGCTAGGAAGCTCGAGTGGACCGGGACAAAACACCAAACACGAGAGTCTTCAGAAAATTTTGGGTCAATCCTGCAATCAATCATAAGCACAAACAACAAGAATCGGAAGAGTAAAAGCCTCCTCACATCACAATAGAAATAAGAAAGAAGATAGAAGGATAAACATGGGGTGCCTCCCACGAAGCACTTTGTTTTGGTAACGAGGTACATAGCTTGACTCGATCCCGGAATTCATCGTCCTTGGGATTGAAACAAGTGGAAGAACTAAAATTCCCATGAAACGTTTAAACTACCACGGCTACTTAAGAAGAAAAATGAAAAGCGAAGTGCCCTGCGGGTCAAAAATGGTTGTCCCCACTCCCTGTGGAGGAAAATAAAGTAGAAACCTCAAGGTAAGTGAGATACGGGAGAAAAGTTCGAATGACAAATGTGAAGAATCGTCTACTTCAACATTAATCTCACCTCCCCTGGGTCAAAAACATATGTCTTTATTAAGCTCATAACATTGTTTTTATCTCGGGCACATCGGCTCAAATTTGTCGAAGGTTTTAAACAGCTCATTTTTCGGGAATAGGATCATTGTTAAGCACGTTGTCAATAATATCTTCTTTCGAGTCAAAATCACTTTCCAATACTGTGGTATCGAATATTGTTTGGAAAAATATCGATCTCTTCCCTATTAGAGGTCACTATCCATCCGACGAGCTGGTTAGTAGAATGTGGGAAGGACTCGATGATTATATGAAATTTTCTAGGTCCGGGAAGATGAATTTCGCATTAGTAACCACATTCGACTGATATAATCCTCGTGCTCTCTAACAATTCTTGGAGGAATCGTGATGACTCCATCAGTGAACTAATGATGAAGAGAATCACTCTTGGGAGAAAAAGTTATCAAAGTATCATGGTCTGATTCATTCTTAATGTGTTGTGGTTTATGATCGAAAAATTCGTCGGAGAGAGATTTATGGGCTGTTATCATCATAAGCAAACTCTCAGAAATAATACGTTCTCCATTCCGAGTCATACCTAACCTTCCTCAATATACGCAGGAGAACTTCGATAGGCTAGAAAAAGCCCAAATCGATCTCATATTTTGCCTCCTGGGCGTCGAAAACATTCACACTCATCAATTGAGCATCGTATAAAATTCTTTTCCAATCATTTGTTTTACATTCCAAAACAATAAATCATCATCTCTCTTCGAAAAAGTGGGATCATCGATGATCTCTCGAGAATGGAAGCAACGCTTTTATAGAGAGTTGTAGACGGTTCATGGTGAAGTAGAAAACTCAAAGGTCGTTTCCTGGGCGAGACATCTCATCCTTATTTACAATTAGAAAGCAGGTGTGGACAGGAAAGTCGATATCAAGGTGGAATTCATAAGGAATCCTTGTGCACTCGATGGTCCTTCTAAACACTTCATTAAAAATAGGTTATGTCACTAGAGTTGAAATTGACATCAAATTCGAAAAGAGGGTTAGAGAAAGTTATGGAATCATCACGTGGAACGTTGATGGAAGAGAAATCATCACACGAAGGTAAAATGTTCTTACTATCACTCCTGGATGTATCCTCAGATTCTCTTGGGATTGGGACATTTCCTCAGCACTAAAAAGTACTAAGGTGTCGTCCCCCATTTGAGAGAATCCTTGGGGCTAATAGACGGTAAGGTGATGTGGATTGCATAACTAAAAAGAAATTGAGGTGTTTTGTTTGATGAAAATGTTCCTCCTTGCCTAATAAACTTTAAAATTCTTCAAACACAGGTGTGAATACGAGTTTGCGTTTAACTGTCGACTCTGCGAGATTCTTCACTTCTGCTTTTCCTTTTCATCGACGGTCATTCTTCCGATGGAGGCAAGCAAACTAGAGTCGGGTTTGTTGGTGAACTTTCTTAAAAACATACTCCTTGCTGTGTCATTAACCATTATAATTGACTCTGTTTTACATGCTTTTGAGGATATTTTGACTTTTGCCCATTGACATGAAAAAATTATTTGTTCATTTCCGTCCCTTAGAATAAGCATTCTCCTTCATAACACATCATTAAAGCTCGACCGGGGTCCTTAACAGGATCTTCCTAAAAGGAGTGGTACACGAGGATCGGCTCAAAATCACAACAACAAAATCGCGTGTAGGAAAGTGGAAGACGCCCAAACCTTTGACAAAAACGTTCTTCAGTTAGTTTGACTCCTTTAGGATGAGTAATGGATCGATCTACTAGCTCTAAAGTCATCCGAGTTGGTGTAAGTTCGGGTAAAGAAGTTTTTCCAAATAGAAAGGTGGTATGTGCTTAAGTTACACATACCTTTTTCCATTAAAAACGGACTTTAGATTGACCAAAAACAGACAAAAAAAAACTGCCAACCCCAAATATAGTTTGTTGTGCATTTGTGTTGTGTGCAGGAAACGTGTATTCACAAAAGGACAAAAAACAAAGCAAAAAAAACGGACATAACCGAGCTCGAAATGGAAAAGATGAAAAGACGAAAGTCAAATCGAAGCCAAAGCCAACCAAGTAAAAAGTCACAAAAAGTCAACCCTGACAAAGTCAAAAGTCAACCAAAAGAAGAAAAATGCAACTTAGGGACCAAAAATTGTCATATCCCAAAGTTGTAATTAGGGGAATAAACTACAAGGGTTTTTTTTTAAATTTACATTCAGGAAAGTGTACACTTGAGGGGGCTATCCTGCCAAACCCTTAAAGTTACAATATACAAGAGACCACCTATGTAAAATTACCCCTATACAAGTTGAGGGGGACTTTTTTGCCAAACCTTCATAATTGTACCACACAAAGACGAATTTTGTGATTAACTTTATACAATTCAGGGCTGGATTATGGCAAAATCACAAACTCTCACCCTATATTACTCTTGACCTAGTCAAATGCATCTCTCGCTTAAAAACAAAACAATCCCAAGTCACGGGTCTTCCCCTCTCCCTTTTAACCTTTTCTATCACTTCAACATAACCCATGTAGCAAAGCATCCTCCCCTCTCCACTACCACCATAACCAAAGGAAAAAGATTGCCCAATTGCAATCTTACATATTCGAGCAAAAACCAACGATGGTGATGATGATCCGATACATACACAGGACTTTTTAATCAAGGGCAAGGCTGAACTTTTGGGGCTTATTACTCACTAGAGAAGAAAGAACTGAGCTCTTTTGCCTCAGTGATGAACACAAACCAAAGAAATGAAGATTGGGTCTTTTTTGGTATAATACCCAACCCAATGTAGCAATATATCATCTTTACTTTTCAGCTTATTTTTAAGTAATTTTTACGCTTAATTTTCCAAGTGTTGTAACCTATTTTCAGTTTAATGAAAGTTTGAAGAAATTTAAGTAATTCTGCCCTGTTTTTAATATTTATTTACTTGTATTAAATAGGTTTAAAAAGCTCTAAAAAGCCTTTGAAAATCTCTTATAAGCTGTTTAAACTTAAGTGATGAAAGCTCATTAGCTTTGTGTTGCTTTAAGTTCTTATTTCACCCAAAAATATAAAAAATAAAAAAATCTGTCAAAGCAAGGAGCATAGCATATTGTGGATGGCTATGGTTTTAGAGTCTCATGGGAGACAATAGGAGTGATTAATATTGCTTGAATTCAAACAGGAAAGCCTTGAGAACTTGTGAGTTCCTTATTTTCATTTTCTTAAGAATCTACTGTAGCATAGCTTAATTATAGCTTATTGTGCTTATTTTCACCTTTTCCTGCTAACTTGTGCTTATTGACATTATCTTTTATCATTTAGTATACCTGCATTGTCCTTGTCCCCTTGTTTCATTATTTTAGTTGAATTTGCCTTAAAAAGCTCAAATCTGTCCATTTCTTGTTTGCTTATTGTATCTGCTTATTTCCATGGTTTAAGTTCTTCATTAGGTCCCTAGTAAGCTAATAAGCATCTGGTATTAAGGCTTTGTTTGTTAAAAATCAGTTTAATCAGCTTTAAAAATCCATTTTCAAAGATAAAGGAGTGTTTGGGACAGTGGCTTAAATGGGTCATTTTGGGTTAAAGTGTAACGACCCAAACCCGCTCCGGAGAGTAGGCCGAAACGTCATAATCATTGGTGTCATCATCAAAGCATAATAAAAGGCTTAAAAGTCATAAATGATAAACATAGGACAGGTGGATGGAAAGCCGAAATCAAAACATCGGCTTCCCAATTATGAGATCAACATGAATAAACGTATAAAAGAAGTCTTAAGACGAAACATGTGTCCAAGATAGTTATAGCACATCAAAATGTCTGCCGATAAAAAGTAAAGGAAGCTAAACGGGTCACTTCCCATAAGCACACACTCTTCCATGCCCAATCTCCCTCTAGATACCCACCCTGCCGTAATAAGGAAAGAGAAAGAAATACGGCCAGAGATACGCTCAGTTGAACGGGATATAATACAATGTAAGTAATATGTATTGAATCCTTGGATAATAAGTATTAAGCAGCGGAAAGATAATTGAGTGTCATGGAGAAACTGGAGAATGCGTCATGAAGAATAGGAAATAAACATGTTAAGCATGGTAATACGAGTAAAGATGTCATGAAATATCTATGGATTAGTTTATGAACATAAAATAATAAAGAAGGCCCACGAGCTCATATGTAATCATTACATGTCATAATAATAATGTCGTGAATACAGCATATAATAGAGGGGGCGCTTGCCTCAACAAGTTATAGGGCGGTGATTCCTCTATATTAATTATATGGTGTGAGGATCAGTCCTATGTGATGGGATGTTGAGCACAACCAAACATTACTCCATGGAACGTGTAACATGGGGTTTACTGGTGGTTGGAATACAATGTCGAAATAAAGGTTTTGTTATTTGGTAGCTATCCAACAATTTTTGGGGTTTGTGGTATTGAGATGACGCGGGACTTTAAGGGTCGGACACTAAGGTCGGGTTAATGGTTGATTATCTGGGTCGTTAGCCGTAGACTAGAAAGAACTAACTGCATCAACGCCGGACAAAGAGTCCCAGGGAACATTAGCGATGCCATCCAACACCTTTGTCGGGTCCCTCACGGTCCATCCAACGCCAGGTTCTTCCCGTGACACGATGAACTGGGTGCGCTCGGTACTAATGGTTCCCGCTGCGTTTACTTAAGTCTTGTACAATCATGGCATCATCCATTGCAGTTATAATATAGCTTCGGCCCGCCCCCCCCCCAGGGCACTAGGAATAAGTCATGAAATCAAACATGTAAGGGATCATGGCAAATAAGACATAACAAGGGAGATTAGCAGTTCTGTGGGGATGAATCATGAAAGAAAAGAATGACCTTACTGGAAAGGACGGGAATATCAGTACCTTATGTACAGTCTAGAGTAACGGAAAAGAGATGGATAAGAAATGGAAGTACTCCTGCTTAATGCGATCTACAATGTTATAGGACATATATAAGTTACTTGTTCATGATTAAGGTTACTTTCCATTTTTTGTAACTTCTATTTTTAGTAACTTTCTATTTTTTAGTAACTTTCTATTTTTAGTAACTTTCTATTTTTAGTAACTTTCTATAATTAGTAACTTTCTATAATTTAGGCATGATTCCTTGATTAGTACTGTTCCTTGATTAACCATTATTCCATGATTAGTAATTTTTCATGATCTAGTTTTCTTGTTATATTGGGTACTTTCAAAAAATGCAGCTTTAATTATTAGTAAGTTTCAAAAAATAGACTTTCCTTAATTAACTTTCCATAAATATGATAACTTCCCTGATTTATAAGTTTTCATAATTAAATTTTCCAGAAATAGACTTTCTTATCAAATAGACTTTCCAAAAATAGCAGGCTTTCTATATATAGTAAATTTCCCATAAATAGCAGTTTCTATAAATAGTTGGTTTCTATTAAATAGTAAGTTTACATAAATAATATCAAAATGACATTTTCTACCCCACAAACTTTTTTTATACAGAATGTAATAAATATTAGATAACATGTCTTAAAATAGACCCCCCCATAGTTTCAGAAATTACAAAAAACAAGTCCATTATAACTTTTAATTAGCAATATTCGTGGTAACATTAAATCACTAAAAAACCCTATTGATTTTTCCCAAGCACAAACATAAATTATTTCCCAATATTGGCCCATTAAATACACCTGGAAAAAATAGTAAAAACCCTAACCCTAATTCATTTTAATTACCATAATTTTCTTTCTCTTTTCCCTTTTTTTCGTACATCGGTAACACACAAAATAAATCTCAATAATATTTCGAATCATTTCTAAATTTTCCAAATATTTTATTCTGAGTTATAGGAGATAAAGAAAACCCTAGAAAAATATAAAAATCGGATGTACAAATAGTTTTTAAGCCGATTTCCATAATTAACTAAAAATTTGGGTTGCGGAAATATGATTTGATTTATAAAAATCAAAATAAAATGCCATGACATTTTTCTTATGCATAGAGCGAATTATAGGATGAAAAGGTAGAAGTTGTAAAATAACCTTGGATGATCCTTAGTGATTTTATGAATTTATGAACCCGGTTGCTTATTTGAACCCAAAACCAATACCAAAAATCGAACCAAAGCCTTATAAAATCTTCCCACTATTTTTTCCCACATCCTTGACTTCAAATCACCCATAAAAGTCGTGCTTTTGCAAGCCTTGGAACAAACATCTTGTTCCATAACTTTTGGATTCTTTTAGGGTTCGTTGCTTTGGGTTTTTAGTTTTAGAGTTTTACAAAATTTAAATTGGCTTAAGGTAATATATAAGGTTTTTAGGACGGAAATATTGGGCTTTAAAATGACTAAAATTCTGCTTACTAAAATTTTACCAATATTTTATTTTTCCATTATCCTAATTTATCTTATTTAATTTGTAATGTATACTTATATAAATATTAATTAATTCGGCATAATATATATAAATAATTATTAATTATTTTTCTTGTTAACATAAGGTATTTTATTCTTGCAAAAATTTTATTAAATTGCCCATATTTTGTATTTTCATAAATTTCTAAACTTAAATGAATTTTTCTTTCATTAGGGGCATTTTGGTCATTTTACTCTTATTGAGATTTTTAGGTTTTACAACTCTCCCCCCTAAAAGAAAAATTTCTTCCTCGAATTAGAAACATGATGGACTGAAAGAATACCAGATCATGGAAGAAATGAGGATAAGAAGTCCGTATAGACTCCTCGGTCTCCCAAGTAAGCCTTCCCGATCGGGATGATTCCTCCAAAGGATTTTGACAAAAGGGATCGTCTTGTTGCTCATGACTCTGTCCCGACGGTCTAGAATAGACTCAGGCTCTTCCGTGTAAGATAAATCCTCACGGATCTGATCGAATGGATAAGAGACAACGTGAAGAGGATGATACTTGTAACCTCTGAGTAATGATACATGAAACACATTGTGAACATGAGATAGCTGAGGAGCTGGTAACGCCAAACGATAGGAAAACTCTCACCAACGTGAGATCAAGAATCTCAAATCGGGTCCCTATGAAACGAGGACTTAGCTTGGCCCTTGATACCAAAACGCCTCTGACTCCACTGTGTAGGTGATACTTTCAGAATATACTGCTCACCGGATGGAACTCTAACCTCTGCGATGCCTGTCAGCGTAACTCTTCTGACGTGTCTGAGCTTCCTTAAGCTTTTCCCTGGCGACGGCGACCTTTTCATTAGTCACCTCAATCATCTCCGGACCCTCAAGAATACGTTCACCGACCTGATCCCAACAAATTAGGAGCACTGGCATTTCCTACCATAACAACATCTCGAAAGGATGCGCATTTAATGCTCGCATGCCAACTGTTATTGTAGGCAAACTCCACTAGACATATCTAGTTCATCCCAATTTCCTGCCCATTCTAAAGCACATGAACGTAACATATCCTCTAATGTTTTGAACGTACGCTACCGACTGTCCGTCAGTCTCAGGATGGAAAAGCCTGTGTACTATTACTTGAGCCTCGTGTCCCAAGCTTTCGGTAAACCTTTCCAGAAATGAGATGTGAAAAGTGGATTCTCTATCATGACACGATCGCTGATAGAGTACCGTGTAATCGAACAATTTCTTGATTGGAACATTTTGCTATTTACTAATGGGGGAACCTTACGGATATGGAAGAAAATGAGGCGATTTAAGTCAAGCAATCTAAAACAAACCTAGTAGCATCGTGCTTCCTCTGAGTCCGTGGTAATCCGGTAACAAAATCCATGGATATTTCATCCCACTTCCAACAGGAATCTTAACGTTGCAATAGCCCACTTGCTCGTGGGTGTTCAATCTTAAACCTTGCTGACAGTTAAAACTTTGACACAACGTAGCCACATCGCGGCTTCATACCACATCCACCAAAAGTGTTGCTTGAGATCGTGACTTACATCTTCGTCGAAACTCGAATGAATCGAAAATGGAGAACTATGAGCCTCAGTCACTCAAGCTTCTCGAAGTGTAGGAATCCTTGGTACGCCATAATTAGTACCTGCCATAAATGACATTCTGTCATCAACGCGAAACTCGGTCTGCTGATCAATATTCTGAATAATTGCCCAGATTTCTCCGTCATCCTTCTGAGCTGCCTTAATCTGAGAAATTGGTTAGAAAAATAAAGCTCAACCCCTCAGGGACTAGCCAGAAAAACCTATCTGTCCCACGAACACCATATCGATATCCAAAACGGCTCTCAAGGTCCGAATAATCTCTTCTTCCACCATTTGATACCAGCTATCATACCCGACTTCCTACTCAAAGCATCAGCCACCACATTTGCTTTACCCGGATGGTACTGAATGTTGGTGTCATAATCCTTTAGTAACTCCAACCAACGTCTCTGTCTCATATTCAATTCTCGCTGAGTGAAAATGTATTTGAGACTCTTATGATCGGTAAAAATATCACATGATTCGCCATAAAGATAATGTCTCCAAATTTTGAGAGCGAAGACAACGGCTGCTAACTCCAGATCATGAGTTAGGATAGTTAACCTCATAGGGCTTTAGTTGTCGTGAGGCATAGGCAATCACTTTCCCATGCTGCATGAGTACACACCCAAAAGACCCCTTCTTAAGAAGCATTCTCTATAAATCTGGAAATCCACTGACTAGATGGAAAGAGTAAGAATAGGCGAGGGAAACCAACAGTGCTTAAGCTCTTCCAAAGCTCTTTTCTCGCTACTTCGTTCCATTAAAATTCTTAGCCCTTCCGCATAAGCTAGTTAAGGTAAGGGTAATCGTGAGAAACCCTCTCTTTCGAATCTGCGGGTAGATAAACCTGCTTAATCCAAGACAACTTCCGTACTTCGGTCACCATACGTCGGTCTTGGCCATTGGGTGATAGCCTCAAACTTCGCCGGATCCATAGTAATTCCTTTCTGCCTTTGATGGTGAAAACACTGTTGACCCAGAAATGCCACCTTACTCAACCAAAATTCGCACTTGGAAAACTTGGCATATAATTTCTCCTGTCGTAAAATCTGTAGAACAGTGCGGAGATGCTCCTCGTGTTCTTCTTTAGACTTAGAGAAGACCAGAATATCATCAATGAACACGATGACGAACTTGTCCAAGAATTCATGAAAAACTCAGTTCATCAAGTCCATAAATACAGCTGGAGCATTCGTGAGACCAAAAGGCATAACCAAAGAAATCATAATGCCATAACGTCGGTGCGAAAAGCAGTCTTGGCACAAATGTCCTGCTCTTTCACCGACTAACCTGATGGTAACAATCGTTAATCAATCTTGAAAAATGTTTAGCGCCATGACAAGCTGATCAATTAAATCATCGATAGTGGAAAGGGATAATGATTACGAATGGTGGATTTGTTCAATTCACGGTAATTAGTATTTAATCTTTAAAAATTCATAAAAAATCCAAAAATTAATAAAAAAATATATTTCTTTTTTACAAAATTTTCAAATATTTTTCTTTTTTACAAAATTTTCTTTTGTCATTTAGTGTCTAGGAAAAATATAAAATTTAGTGTAGGCTTAATTTTTCTTAAATCTCAGTCTTAGACCCGTTTTACCGGGTGCGTTTTACCGTTTCTTTTCGTTTAGCATTCAAACGACCTCCGTTTTAGTTCTAGTTTTCTTTATTTTTCAAATTAAGTTAATTAGAATTTAATTTTGATTTTTAATTTAATCTAGCATTTATTTTCTTAATTTTTAGTATTTAGATCTCCCGATACCTGATTCTGTTCCCCGTATTTTAATTTAGATTTAATTTTAGGATTTCCCTATAACTAATTTTGTTTCCCGTAAAATAAATTAGATTTTATTTAATTAATTTTAGTTGTAATTATATCAGTGTTCATATCATATATTCTCCATCAGTCAATTTCTGTTCAAACCAGGATAATTTTCAATTGCAGCCTCGTTGGGACATACGACCCGGGAATATCTCTTCCGGAATCATTTTATCATTGATTTGATTCTTATATATTTTATTTCTAAGTAGGTCTTGACTTTTTTCCCTTTGTCAAGGGTAAAGAGTTTGGATTTGCCTAGTATTTTATATACGTACTATATCACGAATCAGGTGTCATAGTAAAACATGAGGCAAACTTGGTAGATATCACAGAATGTGTCGCACCCGTATCAAATAAAACAAACACTACACGTCCGAATATAAATAATGCATGGCGGCCTGATCCTGAGTAAGTGCAAAGACACGGCCTGATGCGTCTGGCTTCTTGTCAGCATGACCAGACGAACTAGCACCCGTGTTCTTCTTGCAGTCCCGCTAAAGATGCCACATTTGAAGCAAGTACCAGCAGCACGACGACACTCTCCTGGGTGTCTACGTCCACATGTGTTGCAAACAGGGTGAGTATAACCCTCAGAGGGTACCCTGGACTGCTGGGAACCTGATTCAATGATAGATCGTGAGACATGAACTTTGAGACATATAGAGAATAAACTTGTTATTTCAAATGATTTACCCGAGTTGGTAGATCGGTGGGATTGCTGACCTCTGTTCCTTTGGTCGCGTCCAGCACCAGAATTCCTGTTACCATGACGTGATGTTAGATTCATATCCTATAACAGCTAAAGACGATAACGATTAAGATTTGACCTGTTGTTGTCACGAGAGTGGTTGTTGTTATTGTTATTACGGTAGTTACCACCACCGCTCTGTCTGTCAGACCCTTGACGGTCATTTTTCTGTCGGTCATCACTCTGACCGTGACTCCTGTGACTACCCTGCTGACTGTAAGGGTGATAACGGTCTCCACTCTTGTGCCTCTTGTCTGAACGTTCGGACCTATCATAGTCATCCCTGTCATGAAGGATTTCTAAGTTGCGTGCAGCATCCGCAATGTAACATCCGAGAATTTTCGGATTTTTAAGATAACTATTTTATCCCTTCGACTTTTAGGTCTGGCTTGACTTACAAGGTATCCGGCAACCTGGTGCAATTCCGTAAATGTATACACATGACTGTCGAGGGATTGACTTATGAAGGGACCCCAACTGAAGTTCATTCGCCTTGTTCTTCTGCTAAAGTACCAGCAGCCTATCCAAGACACAAAACAGCTAGCGCGTAGGAAAACGCTGCATGTACTCAGTTACTATTTTCACTCGCCCTTTGGCGGATGGAATTGGTACTCTCTCTTCAAGGCTATTGTTAGGCTCGGAGGTGGGAAAAAACTGAAGAAAAGAACAGCTCTTTGAAAGCTGCCAAAGTCAAAGTTAGGACCCCACATCTCCATCCTTTGGCCTGCTTATAGGCCTTCTTCTACCAAGCCATCGCGTTACCTCGAACTTATACACAAACAATCTGGTCTTAATAAGCTCTCATTAAATCCATCACGTCGACAGATCTTCTCCATATGGGAGATCCACAATTTCAGCAATCAACAGGGGCTACTGCCTTCTCGAACAAACGGGGTTTCTGCTTATTGAAGCGCTCAAGCCAAGTATGAAAGTGACTGGTGGAGGATTACTACCCGAAGCACCAGCGCGGTACTCTTCGCGAACCTGCTCGCGAATCTGTGGGAGCATGGCATCCACGGCTGCCTGAACGGCCGCAGCGAGTTCAGCATCGGTACGAGTGTTCACCATCTGACATTTGCAAAAAAGGGTGTTTAATGATTTAAACGGTTTTTTTTTTAAAAGGTCAAAACGCGACAGAAAATAAATGTCGATTCTGAAGGAACCTAAATGTCTACCAAAATCACTACAGGGTACAAGTTCTAGAAGCCTACAGGTCGAAAGCCTGAGCTATGATACCATAATTGTAAATGACCCAAACCCGCTACGGGAGTAGGGCCGAAACTGTATAATCATGGTGTCATATCAAAGCATAATAAATGCATAAAGTCATAAATGATAACATAGAACAAGGTGGAAAGCCGGAATCAATCACGGTGAGATCCCAATTATGAGATCAACATGAATAACGTAAAAGAAGTCTAAGGGACGAAACATGTGTCCAAGAGAGTATAGCACATCAAAATGTCTGCGATATAAAGAAAGGAAGCTAAACAGGTCACTTCCTAAGCACACACTCTCTCATGACCAATCTCCTTTTAGATTTACCTGGTTACGTATAAGAAAGAGAATGGAAATACGGACTTGGCATAACCCTCAGTGAACGGATATAACAACAATGTAATTAATAAGTATGAATCCTGGATAATAAGTATAAAGCAGCGGAAAGATCATGAGTGTCATGAGGAAACCTGGAGAATACGTCATGAAGGAAATAGGAAATAAACATGTAAAACATGGTAACGTGAAGTCAAATATGTCATGAGATATCTTGGTAGTATAAACATAAATAATAAGGAAATGCCCACGAGCTCATATAAACATACATGTCATAATAATAATGTCGTGAATACATGCATATAATAGAGGGGCTGCCTCAACATGTAATAGAGGGGTGTACCTTTATATAATATGGTGGAGAGATCAGCTTACAATGTGATGGGATGTTAGAGCAACACACCAACCCAATCACCTACGAACGTGTGTTAATATGTAAACTAGGATGCACCCATACGCCCCTGAATAATACATGGCCAAACATGAAAATGTAATCTTGGTAACATGAAAAGGGGACGCCGCGTGATGAAAAACACTCTCAACGCAAAAGATAAGAGTCCGTGATCACAGGAGCCTCATGTGTACACTAGGTCATGGTACCTTCATGACTAGTGGTGTATATATAGCTCGGGCTAATAGGATAAGTATGCAAATCAACAATTGTAAAGGATCATATATAGGCAAAAGAATAAAAATGGGGAAGCATAGCAGTTTGGGGTTGATTCTGAAAAGAATGATGTCCTTACTGAAAGGACGGAATATACGTTTCCTTTATGTCCTGAGCAGTAACGGAAAGTGATGGATTAGAAGTTGGAAGCAGCTACTCCTGCTTTTAATGCGATTCTACATGTTATAAGGACATATATTAAGTTACTTGTTCAATGATTAAGGTTACATTTCCATTTTTTGCTACTTTCATTTTTAGCATGATTCCTTGATTTAGTACGTTCCATGAGGTAAATATTCCATGATTAATATGTTCATGTTTAGTATCCTGTTATATAGGGTACTTTCCATATATAGCAGCTTCTAATTATAAGTAGTAAGTTTCCAAACATAGACTTTCCTTAATTTTACTTCCATAATTGATAAATTTCTGATTTAATAAGTTTACCAATAATTAACTTCCCCAAAATAGGACTTTCTAAAAAATAGCTGGTTTTTATAATATAGCCAGGTTTCTATAAATAGCAGGTTTCTATAAATTAGCAGGTTTCTATAATTAGCAGGTTCCATTTATTTGTATTTACAATCCAAATCCTTGATTCTTACATAATTTACGTAATTAATCCTTTTAGGTTATTAATTTAATTAAACATGATCTTTAATTATCAATTTTTGCAAAAACAAGCCCTTTTAATAACAAATTATGGTATTTTCATACTTAATAATTTTAATTACTGATCATACCTTGTACTTTTCATAATTTACACTTTTAGTCCCTCAGTTTTAAATAAAATTCGAATTATATATATAAATTATATATAATTAATCATGTTTAACCCATAACAATTATCAAATGACAATTTATACCCTTCCACTTATTTTTCTCAGAATCTATACATTATATTAACATGCCATATTCAGTGCCTAATAGTTTCAGAATTACAAAAACACCCCCTTTACTTTAAAACAACAATCGGAGTAACCATTAAATGCACTCACAAAAACCCTAATTAAATTTCCCCCAATACTTACTTAATTTTTATAACATTCATTAGCATGTATTGCGACTGGGAAAATAAAAAAAACCTAACCTAATTCGTTTTCGTTTTCCAATTTATTTCTTCATTTCTTTCATAATTCGAAATCGGCAAGAATTAAAAACTCCACAATAATTATTTCGAGTTCCTCTAAAAATTATTTAGCATTTTATCTGACTTATACATGATATATACAAGCTTGAGAAAATATCAAAATCGTGGTAAACAATTATTTAAATTTGCGATTTCATTTCTTGCTAAAAAAATAGGAATTTTGAACTATGATTAACCTAAATCGACCCCTAGATCATGCATAATAATTTTTCTCATGAACATACTGAATTAACATGATGAAACTTGAGTTATAAAAATACCTTTGACAATTGTTGATGATTTTATGAATTTATGAAGGATTTTCGAGTCAATTGAGTACCTAAATAAACTACCATCCTTAAACCCATTGAACACAGCAATTTTTCCTAGCTTCAACTTGAATCTCCAAGAATCCCTATAAAAAATCGTTCTTGCTCTGGAGAAAAATTTTGGATGCCTCCCTCTTGATTTTTCTTTGTGCCGAACTAGTGTTTTTAGGGTTTTGCAACATAAAAATGATAAGATAAATATAGGAGACCTATATTTCTATAAAGTGGCCGAATTTTTTGATGATTTAAAAATGGAACTCAGATTTTATAGATTAACAAATTTATTTTGCTATTATCTTTACTTATTTACTTTAATTATATATATATAATACATATATAATTAATGTAATAAATTGGCATACATAATAAATATTCATAAGTCTTTTATTTCTCTTGTATAACATAAAAGTATTTACTTTTTTTACATTAATATTTCATTAATTGTACTTGTTGCATTTTCATATTTTATTAGCATAAAATGATTGATTTAAGCTTTTATGTATTTTTCTTTCATTAGGGGCATTTTGGTCATTTTACTCTTATTGAGATTTTTAGGTTTTACAGTCTCCACCACAAAATGCAACCTAGAAAAAAAAACAAAACACAATGAAGAAGTAATCTTCAAACTAGCTCGAATTCACCCTTTTTGCCACAAAATCCTTGAACTTATGCGCGAACAGGATAAAGTACACGATCAAAACACAAGCTTGACAAGTTTTGACATATCAGTTGGTACAAAACGCAAAGTTTTAAGACCAAAAAAAACTTTGTGCCGTGAGGTTTTTGATTCAATAAAAAAACAAAACTAGCCTTGGATCTTTAAAGGAGCTAGATGATTAGAAGACTCAAGTGAGATGTGTTGACGATTTAAGAACCAAAAAAAATCAATTCGTGTGTTTTTGAGGCTAGGACACCACGAATCAAACACAAAACCACAAACACAATCACTATCCACCCGAGGCGACTGATACCAAATGTCGTAACCAATAATCACCTTCACTTCACCATGACTAAAGAAAAAAAATAGATGAAAAGATAATGAAAGACTTTAGAGAGTAGGAAATTAGAGAGAGAAAGTAGGGAGAAAAATGGAGGTTGATTTACTTGCAAAGTTACAAATGACCAACAACCCTCTCTCTACACATGGAGAGGGGTTTAAATACCCAATGTGGACGGGCCTATAGAAGGCTTAATGGGCCGCTAGGGTTTGTATTTGGGAGTTGGGCTCGTTTTTACTTGGGCTTATACTGATAGAACGTGGACCTATTAGATTAATTAAATGAGCCAATACTCGTTCTAGCCTTATTACAAACCATTTTAATATATAAATGAACCGAGACCTAATATTCCATATGAACGAACTTCTCGTTTGATTCAATATTTTTTGAGGCTAACACAAACATAAAAGAATAAACGAGAAGAATTAAAACACACGACACTCCTAATATGCGGGAAAAATAAACATTAGGTTGCCATGAAGTCCACGCCCTCTACGTGTTTCTCATTTTCATAATTCAAGGTACAAATATTCAGGTCAAGCTTACTTGTGTCTTTATTATATAATCCATTTCTACATCAGTTGCTTTCTCACCCCCTATCTTGGTCATCTTCAACTGAGTATTATCCTAGATGACAAATAAGTGGTCGACCTTCGCTAGGAAAGTTCGCTCCTCTTCCTGGCCCTTTAATGGCGTTTTTAACGGTAATCTCTTTAACTCCATCTGTGAAAGTCATTAAACCGTGTTTCCTATTTATAGCAAGGCATGCGATTTCAACGAAGGGGTCGTCCAAAGACTACACGGGACAAGCTAGGGTCAATGTTAGTCTCAGTATTTTCCAGAATGGTGAAATCCATAACGTCAAAACTCATTTATTTCCTACAATTTCCGTGCTTATCACTTCCTAATCTACAAAATTTCTTCCCTATACTCATATCCATTCTTTCTAACAGAGTTATAATAGGCCAAGGACATGATGTTCATGGGCATGTCAACATCAATGTATGCGTTGGCCGTGAATTTATGTCCAATCATGCAAGGGATTTTAAGATTTCTTGGGTCACCCTTTATTATCCTAAAGTCATAGTTCAGTGAACATTTGGGCATCTCCTTAATTAATGATTCATAGACCGATTCCTCACTTGTAATCCACTTGCTATTTTGTATATCTAATCCTTAATTTCCTTTTTATTCCCTGCTAGGTCTTATTTTATCAATAACAGTTAGGTTTTTCAGCTCCGGTTGTGGTGTATCCCTTTGTTCTTCAATAGCGTTGGTGTTTTTGGGGTTGCCCTCTCTAATTCGCTCACCCTCTTCTGGCTCGTCGTCTTGGGAGTCTCTTTTGTTGATAAAAATATAATGCTCTAAAAACTTTATTATTTTTTTCCATCTTTAACATTTTGATAATCTAAAATATTAAAAACGTTCAATGTAAATTTAACTTTAACAAGTAATTAGTAGTAAATTTTCATTTCGAATTTTATATCACTTAATGTATGAATAATATAAATGATTAATGGCATTTTAGGATAAAAGTAATTTTTATTCAACCTCACACTTTTTTAAATGTTGTAAACATTTTTTATTAAAACATTACAAATATTTTTATTACAATTATAAAAAATGTTTTATTCAATATTAAACATTTTGAAAATTTCAATTTTTCGGACCTAAAACGGCTAGAAAGTTCTAGAAAATTCTCCCTACACAAAAGGACAAATTGAGGAGCGCCCAATCTAGGGCGGCATCCTTAAATACACGGGCGGCCCCCTTATCTTTAAGGGGATTGCCCATAGGTAGACACTCCTCCAGTTTGTCCTATAATGTACTGGACTATCACATATTTTCTCACCTTTTTGCACTCACATTCTTTCTTATAAAAACAGCCCACACATCTTATTAAAATCCTTTGATAATTTAATCATAAAGCTTTGTTCTTCAAGTGATCCAAGCTCAATTCCTTAATGTGTAAGAGAAGAATAATTCCCTACCATCAAGTGTAAAGAAGTATACCACATTTGTGTGTTGTTGCAGATCTATATTGTATCCTTACCATAACTTGTTAAACTCAATTTTTAAATCTTGTAAGTTGTGTAGTTGTTAAGATCTTAGTGAGTGTTGTAAGTAATAGTTGGATCTGGTGATCTTTTCATAGTAGATGTTAGTTAGGTGTGATTATAGTATTGGCTTGGTGAAGTAGTGTGTCTGTGTGAAGAAATAAAAGTTGTAAAGAAGTTGTGTAGTCTCGTGATCAAGTCGTGAATGAAGCAAAGTTGTGTAGTAAAGTTGTGAAGTTATGGTAGATTGGTTCTAGCTAAGATTAGAACTTGACATCTAGCTTAGTGTCAGAAATCAAGATAAGCGAAAGTTGTGTAATGTTTTCTCTGCCATAAGGGAGCTTGTTGACATAGTGAAGAAAACTCTCGAGTTAGGTGCTCGAGGAGTGGAGTAGGGCGAAGAGGTGCTTCGTTACCCAACCACTATAAATCCTCGTATTGTGGTTTGATTGTTCTTACTCTTATCTCTTGTCTTACATTTTTTCTTCTGCTATCCTTGTTAATTGTTTTAGATATAGCTATTTGTTCATATTGTGCAAGTGTTGAATTCACATAAAGTCGAATCTAGAATTTTTACAAACACTTTAAAACCTTAAATTAAAAAACGGTAAACTATTTAACCCCCCTTCTAGCTTTCCACAATTGGTATCAGAGCAGCATCAAACAAGATTTTTAAAATAAATTATATTTTAAAACTTGAATCGATCTATGGAATCGAAAAAAATACTTAGAAGGGCAATCTATGCAAAGACCACCACTATTTGAAAGTGATGGATTTATTTATTGGAAAAATAGATTCGAAACTTATGTGAAGTCAAAAGATCTAGATCTTTGGCATGTTATTACCGATGGTGATGTTCCTCCTATTCAAAATAATCCCGAAACTAAAAAAAGGAATGAAGTTGTTACTTTTTCATAAACAAAACGTATGTTAATCTTAAAAAGAATCTTGCAATAAATAATGAGCTATAAATGGTATTAATTTATAATGCTTCTGCCACATAAAGGACATACGAATGAATTTTTATTGTCAAACCGCAAAAGATTTTGAGATACTTTATTTATCACTCTCAGGTATAATAATAATCAAGTCAAAAGCTACAAACTAGATCTTTGTGTTAATACAATATAAACAATTTTTGATTCCGGATGAGGGGATTCAATAGATAATGCATTTGCTAAATTTAACACTATTATTACTAGTCTAAAAGCACTTGATGAAGGTTTTTCTAGCAAGAATTGTGTTAGGAAATTTCTTAGGGCATTACATCCAAAATGGCGCGCGAAAGTCACGACGATTGAAGAATCAAAGAATCTAACAACCTTACCTCTTGAACGAACTAATTGGAAACCTTTGAAATTTATAAAGAAGTAATAAGAAGATTTCGAATGGTCAAGGCAAGAAAGAACAAAGTAAGATCTCTGCATTAAAGGTAAAAAATAAGTAAGTGATGGAGATAGTCAAGCTCTGATAGTGAGACGAGAGTATGTATGGCCGTAAGGAATTCAAGAAATTCTTCTAGAGACGAGGATTATTTAAAAGACACAACGAGGCGGTAGATAATAGAAAAACATTCCAATGAAGTAACAAAAGATGGTTCTTATGTGTAAATGTGAAGAAAATGCTTTAGAGGTGGTATCCAACATCATATTGGGTTTGTTCAAAGCCGCCAAAGAACAACGATCAAAGAGCATTTATTGGAGGAGCATGGAGCGACAATGGAGAAGATGAAAGTGGAAAAGACCTAAAGATCAAATTGTCTTGTAGCTCAAGCGCCCCGATGTGAAATATGCTTTGGAATTATTTGGAACCCGATGAGTGGATTAAAGATAGTGGATGAATCAAACACATGACCGGTTATATCGAAAGTTGTTTCTTCATACAATGCGTACAACAAGAGGAATCGTAATCTTTGGGAGCAAATTACGTGGGGTTAAAATAATAGTGCAAAGGTACGATTTCTCATGACTCTATAAATAATTGAAAATGCTGAGAATGTAGACAACTTAAAATATAACTTCCTTAAATGTGGTCTACTTGTTATTAAATGCAAGTATAATTTCACCGAACTCTGGTCAACGTTAATAATAAATGATGAAAGGTTTGGTTTTTGGTACATATAAAATTAGGAATGGGAGGATAGTATATGTATATGAAATTAGGAATTAAACAGCGGATGACAAAATATGCCTTGCATCATTAGACGAAGGAAATAATTCCCTACTCTTTATGGCTTCTGGAGATTAGGTCTCGCTTATATGTAACATAATTAACTATCTAGAATATTATAGATTTTGTTTGTTTATCTATACCCAAACTTAAATACGAATGACATTTTTGTGATGCTTGCAAAATTAGAATGCAAGTCATGGCAAGTCTCAAGGCTAAAAATATAGTTTCAACAACTAGATGCTTAGAACTACTTCACATGGATTTGTTTGGCCCTTTTGCCATACGAAGATATGGAGGGAATCGTTATACCTTAGTAATCATAGATGACTATTCTCGATTCACATGGACTAGATTTTTAGCAAATAAAACCGAAGCCTTCGAAAAATTTAGCAAAATGATCCAAAACAAATTAGGATGTTCCATTGTATCAATTAAAACGAATCATGGTCGGGAATTTGATAATGAAGTACAAATCAGAAACTATTGTGATTTAAATGGGATATCTCACAATTTTTCCGCTCCTCGTACTCCACAATCTAATGGGTAGTAGAAAGAAAAAATTGCACTCTACAAGAAATAGTAGAACCATGTTAAATGAACAATCCATTCTCAAAAATTTTGCGTTAATGCGGTCGATATGATCAAACCTTTATAATTAATTGAAGTTTTATTAGACATATTTTAAGAAAACTCCATACGACGTGTTACCGAGGTACGGAAACCAACCTTAACTATTATAGAGTATTCAGAAGTTAAATAGCTTTATTATTAATACAAATGGATTACCTCGCCACCATGTTCGATCCAAAGTCTTACGAAGATGTTTTCATAGGATATTGCATAATAGTTAAAGCTTATATATACTTATCAAAAAACAATGAAAGTTGAAGTGTCGTTGAATCTAACTCTTCGATTGAAAAACTCTCCCTTGCCTAAAACATCACCTATTAGAAAATTGATGAGTAAGGTCGAAAAAAGAAGCTATTGGAGGTTAGTAAAACAAAACCCATATGCATTGATCTTTGAAGACATTTTATTAAGAAAATAATCAAATTATAAATATTAAAGCATCTAAAAATCATCCCTAGAAAACGTTATTGGTCATCTAAATCAGAAGAACTCTTAGGTCGCAACTCAAGACAAAAGCAATTTCTTTTGGCTTTATTTCAAACGATAGAACCTAAAAATATAAGGAGGAATTGAAAGATGAAATTGGTAATGGTCATGCAATCAGGAACTAAACCCAATTTAAAAACAATGATTTTTGAGGAAACTAGTTCCCAAATCTCGTGGAGATGACCATTATAGAAATCTAAATGGGTATATGATATAAACTCAATGGAAAATTGGCGTTCGTAACTACAAACAAAGCTAGGTTTTTAGTCGGCCCAAGGTTTAATCAACAAGAAGGAATGAATATGTCGAAACATTGGCACTCGTAGCTAGAATAGTGTCCATAGTATACTTTTAAGCTTATGCTTGCGCACTAGACTTTAAGTTATACCAATGGTGGTGAAGAGTGTGCATTCCTTATCAATTTTATCAATGAGGATGGTTAAGTGGCTCAACCTTCGAGGATTCTATTGACTTCGCAAAAACCTATATTATGTCTATAGATTTATGGAAGCTTTGTTATGGTCTAAAACAAGCCCTAAAAGTTGGTTCGATCATATTTTAATTAATAGCCATTTCTTATTAAACATGATTACTCCAGGTATGAGTTAGATAACACACTATTTACTAAAAGAATGACTTACAGCTCAAGTATTGTCCAAATATATGTTGATGACTTTTAATATTCGGATATCATCTTGTCAAAGAAATGTGTGATGTCTTTGCCTAAGATCATGCATGATGAGTTGAATTGAGTTTGATGGGGAAACTTAATTTTTCTAAGATTACAAATAAAAACAATTAGAGATGGAATATTTTTTAATCAATAAAATATTTTTTAAGGGAAAAGCTTCAGAAATTTGGACCTATAAGTCTCTAAGCCTATGAAAACCCCTTGTCTACGGAAAACCTAAACTACGAGAGACAAAGAAGGTTTGAGTCCGTAATAATTCAAAATATAGAGGCTTGTTAGGTAGTAGTTTATTATTCTTAATGGCAAGTAAGTAGACCGATATCATGTTTTAGTGTTTTCCTTGTGTACGCTTTCAGGAGGATTATCCTTATACTATCACATTGAAGTGCTTAAATAACGTATTCTTATGATACATTAATAGCAATACGCATTTAGAATTATAGGTTATCCTTAGGGATCCGAAATAGAAACAATAGTGTATGAGATTTATGGATCATGGGGAGATTACGTAGATCGCAAGAGCACTTAGTGGTGTTTGTTACGTTTTATGGGATGTTGCCTTAACATCGTGGTTTTCGAAGAAGCAACCGCTCTTGCCATCTCCACAACCGAGAAGCGGAATATGTAAGCGCCTGAAAGAAAAGGCATTCATGTCAACAAGCCCTTGGATGAAATTTATGCTCTCATTGACTATGACGTTAGGTTAGCATGACATTCCCATGTAATGTATGTTAAACAAAAGGGGATATAGACTTAAGTAAGATCTGTTCAAACAGTCTGACGAACAAAACACTTTGAGATTCACCATCACTTTCCTTCGCATGATAATGTTCCAAAATTGGGAATATTTCTATAGAAAATGTTATCATCGGAAGACAAAATTAGACCGATATTTAATCTAAACCACTTATACGTGATGAGTCATTTAATACTTATGTCTAGGTCTAGGAATGATGGAACAAAATTGATCTTATTTTTCGGCGACATAATAAAGAAATGAAAAAATCATCAAAGACTGTTGTCAAAATCTTAGAAAATTTCTCTATTAACAGGTGGCGGCCTCCTTAATTCATAAAGGGCGACCCCCTTAATTTTAAGGGGACCGGCCAGACTTTTTATGGGAGCCACCCATCTGATGACTAATTTTTTTCTCTCGGTGTCTGGTTTCTTTGTTTACACAAAATACACAAAATTAGGGGAAAAGTATTGAATAAGCAAAACTTGTACTAATTCTTTAATCTAATTTGCAAATCTCATTATTACATTATATACTATAGTCCCAATCTATAATTTTTTATATAAGTTATTTCTCTACAACTAGGAGCACATGGAATAATCAATTATTCAGTATATTGTGTGATTACTAAAAACATTTTTTTTACATTTGCATAAATTGTTCTCTTAACTTGTTGTCTCAAAAGTATTAATCTAATTTTTATTTTTGACAATCGCTTGATTGAGCAAAATTAAATCAAAGAGCGTTTGGATTATTTCTAGGTTTTACATGTCTTAGTGTTCGAAAAGAATCGCTACTCCACTTTTGTTCGCAATTTGTCACACACTTGTATTTGCAACAAATGTTTGGTTCGTTTTTTCTATTAACCCCTCTTGTCAAGAAAAATTCTTTGTGCATTATATCTAGTTCATATTTTATATGTCTCTCACTCTTTTGGGACTTCAAATCAATATGATTATATGCCAAATTATGTGAATTTGTTTTACCTACCACTTGTCATATATGTAGAATGTTGAATGCTTGCTTGCTATGTGCTAAAAAAATCTTAATTGCCATAAAATGATGGACTTGCTGCAAATTAACCACCAAAACAGAAACCCTCACACAAAATTTTGAGAAAAATCAATTTTTGGGAAACCTGGAAAATAGCGGTAGGCGGCCCTCTTATATTAAAAAAAACTCATATAGCAAAAAAAAAACAACACTTTAAACATGAGGCCCAACACATAAGCCATATAAAAAAAATTATTACTAATATACACATTTGTCGACAAACTAGCCTAAAAATTGCATAAAATGTGGCCCAAAAAATCAGGAAAAATAAAGTGACAAAAACGCAAATCGTTTGACTGTGGGCGTTGCTACAGTAACAGGCGCCCCCATTTTGGGCCAGGCTTGCCAGATTTTTGGTTTTTTTTTTTAATTTGTATGCACAATGTTGGAGTAAAAAAAATTTACAAAAGTTTCGATTTATTCTGATAAATAAATACCCTGCGAAATACATCTTCGATCCTAATATACTTTAAAATATACAGTTATGGTCACTCAACGTAAAACCCGTTATATTAAATAAACCCTTTATAGCAAAAAAAACAACACTTTAAACATGATGGCCAACACATAAGCATATAAAAAAATTTATTACTAATATACACATTTGTCGACAAACTAGCCTAAAATTCGCATAAAATGTGGCCCAAAATCTGGAATAGGTGACAAAAACGCAGTCGTTTTGACTGTGGGCCGTCAGCTACAGTAACGGGCTCCCCCATTTTGGGCCAGCCCGATTTTGGTTTTTTTTTAATTTGTATGCACAAAGTAGGAGTTAAAAAAAATATTACAAAAAGTTCGGATTTTTTCAGATAAAAACAATACCCGCGGAAACATCTTCGCATATTAATAACTTTAAAATAACCGATATGGTCACTAACGCTCAACACCATTTTATTATAAAAAAAACCCATATAGCAAAAAAAAACAACACTTTAAACATTTGAGGCCCAACACAATAAGCCATATAAATAAAAATTATTACTAATATACACAATTTGTCGAAAAATCTAGCCTTAAAAATTCGCTGTATAATGTGGCCCAAATCTGGGACCAAAGTAAAAATAATTTAAAACGGGTTCCCTCAACTTTTACTATTTACGATTTTCTTTCAAAAAAAAATCCCGTTAAAAAATTAAAAAAAAATCTCGTCAAGTTTTTATTTTTTGTTCAACAACTTTTTTAACATTCATCGGCCCAAAAATAAAAGATATCGAACCGTCACAAAAAAGAAAAATATTCGGGAAAAGATTAACCCTGTCCAACGCAAAAATTTTTCCTGAATGTATAAAAAAAAGGAAATATCGGGAAAAAATTATGCCAAAAAAAACCCAATAAATAGCCTAAAAATCTAGCCCAAAGTAAAAAAATAATAAATAGAATACAGAACCCTCACCTTTTAACTTTTTACGATTTTCTTACACCAATATTTCCCGTAAAAAAATTTACAAATAAAACCGTCCCAAATAAAAATAGAAAATATTCGGGAAAAATTAGCCGGTCCCAACGCAATTTTGCTTTTCACCGATTCTGACAAAAAAAGAAAATATTAAAAATTAGCCCCGCATAACGCATCGCCAAAAAAAACCCCCCGAAACGTAAAAAAAATTATTCGGGAAAAAATTAGCCCCGCCGCAACGCGCGGTTTTTTTTTGCTTGTATATACACATTGAGTGACAAATCCACTGTCGTTTTGACAGTGGGCCACAATGCTACAGTAACGGGCTCCAATTTTGGGCCAGCCCGACTTTGATTTTTTTAAAAATTATTTTGTTTTTGTTTTTTTTTTAAATTTGTATGCACAAAGTATGAGGAAAAAAAATATTACAAAAGTTTCGATTTATTCAGATAAAAAAAATACCCGCGGAAACATCTTCGATACCTAATAACTTTAAAATAATCGATATGGTCACAAACGTACAATACATTATATTAATATACACATTTGTCGACAAACTAGCCTAAAATTCGCATAAACTAGCCATATAAAAAAAATTATTACTAATATACACATTTGTCGACAAACTAGCCTAAAATTCGCATAAAATCTGGCCCAAAATCTGGCCCAAAGTAAAAAAAAACTAGCCCAAAATTAGCCTGAAATCTGGCCCAAATTAAAAAAAATACAAAACGGTCTCTCAACTTTTAACTATTTACGATTTTCTTACACAAAAAATCCCGTAAAAAATTAACAAAAAAACACGTCAAGTTTTTATTGTTCACAACTTTTTTACATTCATCGGCCCAAAAAAAAAGATATCGAACCGTCCCAAAAAAAGAAAATATTCGGGAAAAAATTAGCCAAAAAAAACCCAAAAATAGCCTAAAACTGGCCTAAAGTAAAAAACAAATACAAAACGGACCCTCACCTTTTAACTATTTACGATTTTCTTACAAAAAAATTCCCGTAAAAAAATTTACAAAATCGTCCCAAAAAAAGAAAATATTCGGGAAAAAATTAGCCCGTCCCAACGCAAAATTTTTTTCCCCGAATCATACAAAAAAAGAAAATATTGCCATAACGCATCGCCAAAAAAAAACCCCGAAACGTAAAAAAAACTATTCGGGAAAAAATTAGCCCCGCCGCAACGCGCGGGTTCTTTTGCTTGTTTGTTACAATAACTATCATGGCCTATTAAGATCAAGATCCATAAACAAAAAAGTTGTTTGCACATGAG
>BQNB010030754.1:0-49860 GCA_026074375.1 Tanacetum coccineum | reverse complement strand
TAAACACAACGATGATCTTAAAAAGAAACTTGCAAAAAATAATGAAGCTAAAATGGAGATTTATAATGCTTTACCACGTAAAGAATACGAAAGGATTTTTATATGTAAAACCGCAAAAGAAATTTGGGATACTTTATTAATCACTCACCAAGGTAATAGTCAAGTCAAAGATAATAAAATAGATCTCTTTGTTCAACAATATGAACAATTTACGAATCCAAAAGAGGAATCGATAGATAATGCTTTTGCTAGATTTAATACTATCATTACTAGTCTAAAAGCACTCGATGAAAGTTTTTCTAGCAAGAATTATGTTAGGAATTTTCTTAGGGCACTTTATACTAAATGGCGTGCAAAGGTTACGACTATTGAAGAATCAAAGGACTTAACATTTCTATCACTTGATGAACTCATTGGAAACTTGAAAGTTTATGAAGTAATAATTAATAAAGATTCCGAAAAGGTTAAAGGCAAAAGAGAACAAAATAGATCTCTTGCCTTAAAATCTAAAAAGGAATCAGGTGAAAAGATAGTTTAGACTATCCGATAGTACAGATGAAGAATACCGCCATTTCGTGAAAGAATTCAAGAAATTCTTCAAAAGACAAGGAAGATTTGTAAGACAACCACGAGACGAAAGAAAGTCATTTCAAAGAAGTAGAAATGACAAAAATGGTAAAAGTGAAAGAAAATACTTTAGATGTGGAGATTCGAATCAACTCATCAGAGAATGTCCAAAGTCGCCAAGAAGCAATAATCAAAGAGCGTTTATTGGAGGAGAAAAGAGTGATAGTGGCAAAGATGAGGCTAAAGAAAAAACTTATCTTGTAGCTCAAGCATCAAATGAGATATGCTTAGGAATAAACTTAGAGCCCGACAAGTGGATTAAAGATAGTGGATGCTCGAAACGTATGTCGGGTAATCGAAAGTTGTTCTCTACATACAAAGCGTATAACGGTAGTGAAAAAAAAAAAAAAAAAAACCACCATCATTTTAGAAGCGAATTACCGCGGTAACAATCAATAGGCAAATACGAATTTCAACATGACTCCCTAATTATTGAAAATTTGAGCACGTAGATTAATTTAAAATTTAACTTGCTTAGTTTGGTCAAATAAGTGATAATAAATTGTAAAGAAGTATTTTATCGAGACACGATAGCAAAATAAATAAAGATAAAAGATCATAGGGAAAGGAATTAGAAAAAGAGAGGCTATATGTAATGAATTAGAAATATACCGAAGATAAAAATATGTCTTGCACTTTAGAAAAAAACTCCCTATAAGGCATAGGAGATTAGGTCACGTAAATATGCAATTAATTCAATCATTGGCTTCTAAGGAATTAGTTAGAAATCTACCTAAGCTTAAATTTGATCGACATTTTTATGATGCTTACAAAATTAGAAAGAAAACTCATGCGAGTCATAAAGCCAAAAATATAGGGTCAACAACTAGATGCTTAGAATTATTACACATGGACTTATTTGGCCCATCCGCCATACGAAGTTATGGAGGAAATCGTTACACCTTAGACGTTGTAGGATGACTAATCTCAATATACCATAGACTAACGTTTAGGAAATAACACCGAAGCATAAAGAATTCAAAATATTTTGTAAAATGATTCAAAAATAAATTAGGATTGTTCTAATAGTGTCAATTAGAACTGATCATGGTTTGGGAAAATTGATAATGAATGATACAAATCGAGACAACTATGTGACTAAAATGGATTATCTAACATTTCTCCGTTCCCGTACTCCACAATCAAATGGGTTATAAAAGAAAAAATCGAACCTACAAGAAAAGATAGAACATGTTAAATGAACAAAAAATTCAAACAATCAAAAATCTATTTCAACAAAAATTTTGGTGTAATGCGGTCGATACATCAACTTATATAATTAATAGAATTTCAATTAGACTATTTTCGAAAAAACCCATACGAATTATTAAGAGGAAAAAAAACCAAACCTTAACTATTTCAAAATATTTGGAAGCAAATGCTTCATAATTAATACAAAATATTACCTCACCAAGTTTGACCCAAAGTCCTACAAAGGTGTTTTTCTAGGATATTCGCAAAATAGTAAAGCTTACATAATTCTTAACAAACAAACAATAAAAGTTGAAGAATCCTTAAATGTAACATTCGATGAAACTCCTCCTCCGCCTATAAAAATCACCCTTGGAGGATGATGATTTAGTCAAAGAAGAAGCTATTGAGGTTAATAAAACAAAATCCTTATAGCAATGAATCTCGAAGATAATCTCTAGAAAAATAATTGAAATCATAAACATTAAAATCTAAAAGTCAACCCCGCATATCTCCCCATAGTAATTTATTGGTAATCTAAATCAAAAGAACTCTTAGATCACAAGCTTAAGACAAAAGGTAAATTTCTTTTGTTTCTTTCCACAATAGAACCTAAAAATAAAAAAGAAGCTTTAAAAGAAAAAAGTTGGGTAACGTCTATGCAAGAATAAATAAAATAATTATATCAAAATGAAGTTTGGGAGATAGTCCCCTCATCTGTGAATATGACCATTTATTGGAACTAAATGGGTGTATAGATATAAGCTCGAAAAAAATGGCATTGTAACTAGAAATAAAGCTAGGCTAGTCGCCCAAGGTTATAATCAACAAGAAGGAATTGGTTATGATGAAACTTATGCACCCGTAGCTAGACTAGAATCCATAAGAATATATTAGCCTATCATGCCATTTGATTTTAAATTATTCAAACGGATGAAAGAGTGCATTCCTTAAACGTTTTTATAAGATGAGGAGGTTATTGTGTACAACAACCTTTAGTAAAGATTCATCACTTCACTAAACCTAATATGTTTATAAACTCAAGGAAAGCATTTTAACCGGACTCATACAGCGCCTAAAGCTGGTACAATAATTGAAAAGCCTTTATCTATTACAACATAACTACACCATGGGAATGGTAGATAAACACACTCTTTACTTAAAAAAGAAAAAAAAAAGGAAACCCCCCCCAAAAATTCTCATCATGTCCAAATATAAGTCATGACAATATATTCGGATTAACTTGTCAAAGTAGATGTGTAGATTACTTTGCAAAATCATGCATGATGAGTTTGAAATGAGTATAATGGGGGAACTAAATCTTTTCATAGGACTACAAATAAAACAATTAAAGGATGGTATATTTTTAACCAATCAAAATACATAAAAGAAATGCTTAAATTTTTTGGATTAGAAGACTCTAAGTCAATGAAAACTCCTATGTCTATGGGAATACACAACTCGCTGAAAGAACGAAAAGGTGAGACGTAGATAATACCAACTATAGTGGTATGATAGGTAGTTTACTATACCTAATGGTAAGTAGGCCCGATATCATGTTTAGTGTTTGCCTTTGTGCACACTTCCAAGAGGATCCCAAAACCTCTCACCTTGAAGCGGTTAAACGTATCTTCTGATACGTTAAAGACACTACACACTTAGGATTATGATATCTTAAGGGGCCCGACATAGAATCTATAGTATATGCAGACTCTGATCATGCGGGAGATTATGTGGACCGAAAAAGAACTAGTGGTATTTGCACGTTTATGGGATGTTGTTTAACATCTTGGTTTTTGAAGAAGCAAACCGATCTTGCTATTTCCACTACTGAAGCCGAATATGTAAGCGTCAGAAAGGCATGTCAACAAGCCACATGGAATGATAGCATAGCTCCTCGCAGATTATTGCATTAGGTTTAGATGACATCCCTATATTGTGTGATAAGAGGGGGGGGGGGGGGGGGGGGGGGGGGGGGGGGGGGGGGGGGGGACAAAGGGGCTATAGACTTAAGTAAGAATCCCGTACAACACTCTCGTACAAAATACATTGAGATTCGTCACCATTTCCTTCGTGACAATGTTCAAAAAGGAAATATTTCCATAGAAAAGATTTCATCGGAAGATAACATTGCCGATATCCTAACTAAACCCCTCAAACGTGAGCCTTTTAATTACTTACGTCTAGGTCTAGGAATGATGGAATAAATTGATTAAACTCTCATTAAATGTCTCATTACGATAAATGATTAATAGGTACATAAGAAGTAACAAGAATAATGAGCCTACAAACAAAATTAAAATGTTAAGATCGAAAGATGATATAAAAGTAAATATATCTATTAATAATATATATAAAATAGATATATCTATAATATAATATATATATATATATATATATATAATAATATATAAAATATATATATATTCGATCAGATGGGCGCCCCTTTATTTCTTAAACTAAGGCGGTCCCTACTTTAAAATTAAAAGGGGTGCCCTACAATTAAGGGGACCGGCCATCTGACTAGTCACATAAAAGTTTTATATTTTTTTTATCTGAGTCTAGGATTCTATTTGAAACAAAATCACAAATTGGGAACTTTTCAAAAGGATAATTTATATACAAAATTACGTAACCTTGATTTAGTCAAGGCTTAAGATTTTCTACTTAACATATGTATATGTAAGTCCCAATACACTTTAACAAAATCCTTCTCACGACTAGGAGTACATGAAAACTTTATTTTTATACATTGTTGATATATGCTAAAAACATTTTTCAAATCATGCATAATGATCTACTCGGAATTTGGATGCCAAAATAAATAATCCTAATATATATTTTGATAATCTTGATTAAGCAACATTAAATCAAGGAGCACTTGGATTATTTATTAGGTTTTCTTTTCTTAGAGTCAAAATAATCGTTACTCCATATTTGTTACATATAGGCACACACTAGGATTATAAATGCAAACACAAGTCTCACTTAAATGTGTTTACAAAATATAGTATTTGTTTAAAGAAATCTTAAGAGCATTACAACTATTAGGAGTATTAAAACTATTTGTATAATATGGTTTCTTTTGAAGGTTTTATTTTACCTTCTTGCATATGGCTTGATCTACATTTCTTACTTGCTACATGGCCCTTAGTCCTTGATCATGGTGTAAAACCAAAATAGAACTTTGCTTGCCTATTTTCATTGCCATGTTAAATATTGTAATATTAGTTTGCAATAAAATTAGGACTTGCGAAAAATTCCATAACACATCTACCTTTTTATTAACCATTTCCTGAAATAAAACAAAAACCTGACTTTCCAGTTGGAAGCCCCCCCTAAATCAAAATGGGCTGTCCCCTTAAAATAAAAAGGCTGGCCATATATATTAAGAGAGAACCAGGCCACCTGAAGCAACGTATATTACATATTCCCTTTTTGCTTTTTGACCCTCTTTTATCTAGACTTAGCTATAATTTCCCTGAACTCACCAACATCCGTTGAATTGACTTTCAAACAACGTCTATCCTTCCTTAATTACACTGTTCTCCTAGTATAAATTAACCCTCATCCTTAACATCATTATTACCAGTACTCATCTTGTCTCTCTAATGTCTTCCCTCCAAACCTTGAACCCAAACCTTCACGGGTGCCAAAATATAATCCCTATGACCCATTTGGAGAAAGAAGTTTTAAACTCTAGTAAACACATCAATTGTGGATGATGTTAACTTACCCACTCAAATATCCAAACCACAATCTCCTCTCAATCATCCATCTCAAGAGAACTCTCTTACCACTCAAACAAACCATGATTCTCTACAATCTCACTTACTTCCACTTGGTAATTCTTGCAACACTAATGTTGGACACACTCCTTCTCTACCACATGACATCAATCAACCTTTACTCACATAACCTCCATTTCCTCATTCATTCATCAATCCACATGTTGCAACATGCTTCATTCTTTGTTGGATCCCACTCTAGATAGATCTTTATTGTCTGTTAAGGATGGGATTAACCGTAATAAATAACAAGCTACTCAAAGGAGAGACTCATTAAGCTTTGAAAAGCTAATGTCTAAGCAGATATAGACACAAGTTCTACAAATAAGAAGAACAGACTAATCTAACTAAAAGAGCCTTCCTAAGGATTTCTCTATTAATTAAACTCAATAAGAAGATGTTGTTTTTCTGGATGTGTACATTTCACCTAAGAGCCGTAGGCTGTGTGGTGCTCTTTAAGAGTATAATCAAAGCCCTACGCATACATTTAACTCAAAATACTCAATCAGCATTTACTCAAAAAATGCGTGAGAGTTGATATTGGCAGGAATATCATCCTTCATATTACTCATGCAAAATCCTCACTCGTCTAACTAAACAAAAAAATCTTATCCTAGGCTGAATAACATGATTTGGACTATACCCCTACTAGAACGTAAATATTCTACCAGCTACAGGAACTAAAGATTTAGCCTACCAAGGACTAACTATGATAATACCTTACCAACAAGAACAACAAACCTGCCATTTGGAACTACTAACCTCTAATCCAGACAGACTATAGTCTATAAGAGAAAACTACATACACCTCTACTAGTCAAAAACAATGAATTACAACTATTCCTAACAATCCTTCACTCCACTAAACACGGTGAAACTTAGCGCAACGATGTTAAGATTCCAGATTATCGAGATGAGCGATCTACCGTTCAAGTCAAACTTGAACCTGAGGAATATGAATATAAAAAACTATACAGGAACAGATCCAATCTTCTGCCTAAGTCTTTAACTGGAACACATAACATCTGCACAAAATCTGAATACAAACACCATTTAAGAAACTTTATATATGAGCAATGTACATTAGCAGATCATGTGTCCAAACAAATGGTCTCATAGCTTGGAACGGAACATCAAAATCTTGTTGAACTTGAACATCAAAAGCACAATGTTGAAGAAGCTCAGGAAACCTTGAACCAACAACAGACTTGGAACCACCTCAGCACATGACAGATTGATAAGCCTTTAAACCAAGTAGCATACTCACTCTTGGGCTAGCTAATTTTGGTGGAATCATGACACACCCTGGTGTATTATACCAGTCCAACTCTTAGAACAAGAATCCATGGTGAATTGGAATACCCTAATGATTTTTGGCAAATCATCACAGCCACAAACGGATTTTATACGTCTTTACCTGTAGCCGTTTGCTCAAGACTATCCAACTCTTTGTTGTGATAACAAGGTGAGTTGATTACCCTACAATTTTTAACAAATTGTCAGCTGTCAACGGATTTGTTAAGTCTTTACCAAAAGCCGTTTGCGTTTGGACGTAGCCAATCCTTTGTTCCCAATAATGCTTACCATGTGTGATGACGACCATAATTACAACTCTCAGTAAAAGAACATGGCCTGAGTTAAATACCATATAGTGTCTTTTTTAAGAAAACTATTAAAGCGATCAACGGATTTAAGAATCAACCAGAGCCATACCCTCATGGCTGAATCAACACTTTACCTTTGTCTGTGAGACATGAAGGTGATTGAACACCATTTGTTGTTGGTGGTTACCCAACACCCATCCTGAGAAATTGTTCTGTTTGTACAAAATACATTGCAATAAAATCAAGCAGCATGCCAAAAACTGTTTCCATATCCAAAACTTGGTGCGCACTAAAAAAATATATATGGCACACTATGCAAAAGCTAATAAGTATAGAGATTCTACATAAAAACTTTAGATATCCAAAATATATTTTAAATAACAAAAAGAATTATGATATAAAAAAAACTTAACAGTACCATTCATGAAACCATAGGAACCTAGAATCAGAAATTTGTTTCATAAGAAGGCAATCAACTGAAACCGCGTGTGAGTTCATTAACCCACTGGTTCGTGACAAATCCCAGTTGATGATTGAGCATCCGTTTCGATAAGGTTACAGAAGAGGATTACTTCTTGGTCCACAAACATATGTATAATAAAACCAAGACCACTAACTGTCTCCAACACAAACAATGAACAACTAAGACAAAAGAATATAGCTTCCAGTTTTGATACTCCAGGTGTGTTGGTATCTTCCCAAATATCACGTAACCATCATTCACTTCAGGTGAATCCATCAAAACCATAGATCTCCCAAAGATACATAGACCCAACTCCCTCAGCTTTCTTATCTTGATAAAATGTTATCACGCGGCCATAAATCGTCATTATGTCCGCTCTAGTAACCAAGTGAAGGATTTTCCTAAGGCTTGTGAAGTACTTGCGGGAGTTGTCTAGTCTATAGATGGCATTGATCGATCCTAACCCCGTAGGCAATAACTCCCAGTCAATAACAGCATATAAATGAACAAGTGTATCATCATCAGAATCATACTTAATGCATAATTTGTGTTCAGTGTCAGGATCTCCCTCTTCAATTGGAATCGTAGAGTGAGAAGTATGAACACCTTTTCTTGCTACGCGCCCTCTTCTTGGTACCAGAACCTTCTAGAGTGAAGGAGGCAGTTTGGTGAGCCTTAGAAGCAATTTAGAAGAACTTCAACCTCCTCAGCTGAAGCTTCCTGAGAAGTGGAACTTCAACACGAAACTCTGGAATATTCTAGAATGAGAAGGAGAAACAACTTTCTCCTCGTGAAACATCTTGAGAAGGAAGCTTCAACTTCTTACTTCTGTGGAACAACCGTGAGAAGGATCTACAAAACGACTAACTTCAAGCAACATCACCAGTCTTGTGTTTCTTTGAAGAAGTAGTAGACATAGGACTACCATCTCTTTTCAAACCCCTTGTGAATGCAACAGCTCTTTGAATCTTATCAAACTCTTCTTGAAGCTGTTCAGGAGATAGTTTTCAAACTTGAGCCATAGTCCAACCAGTAGAGTATACAGCAGGGCCTTGATTCTTCACATAATTTTATCATATACTGCATGAGAATGAGCTAGTGTCATAGAGCCTATCCCTTCGTTCTTTAGCCCTTGCTCACAAGTTCTTCTTCTTTGAGAGGTGACCAACATCAACACTTGGCTGCAAAATCATTAATCAGTAAAATCCACCCCGAAATTTCTGAAGATAAACATGATTTGCTTGAAGACGAGCCAAAATTATTCCCAAGCCAGCATGTGAGTAGTTTGCAGCAGATGCAAGAACCTCCTGCCTGTCTCTTCTTTAGGTCGTCATCATCTCAAAAAAAAGTTTATCCACTAGAAAGCCATCTGCCTACTACGTTAGCCATCCTATCAAAAGAGATTCCACACTTTGCTTTTTCTAAATCGTGCTAGTTCTTGACTTGTAATCTCTGACAGCCTCCCAACCGAGTCTTTTCTTCTTCAATTGCTTGAAAGTATTATCTTGAGTTAGAGAAGTTCTTCAAAACATCAACACCGTTTTCCCTTTCTGCACTTTGACAGGTGGATGAAGGAGTAGCAGTTGTATACCACACCTAGCAGGAATTTGTGCAGTAGCAGGAATAAAACTACTGGTAGGAACAGTTGTGCTACCAGGAGAAACGGTTGAAGGACTAGTAGGATCAACACCAGATGGAACATCTGTAGGAACAGTAGTAGTAGGAACATCACTAGTAGGATTACGAGAAGCACCACCAGGAGATATAATGGAATCAACAGTCACAGCTGCATTAGCCAATGCATTTAAAGCATCCAAATCCACATCTGGCTCTCCGCCTTCTTCTGGGTCTGAATTACTCAACACCACTTTCCTTTTCTGAGACTTGAGTTGGACCTCCAAGGTTTTGACTTTCTTGACCAATTTGGGTACTACATCCTTAAATAGCTTCTTGTGTGCCTTGAGCTTAGTTTCCAAAGAATGTACTTTCTTCACAAGAGTAGAGACTGCAGAGAACAAAGCAGATAGGGTAATATGGTCCTCTATACTTCCGGAAGCATTACCTGAAGGAAGAAGCTTAGAGTGAAACCTTAGTGGAGATACATGAAAAGAGCCTCCCAAATAGTCATCTTCAGTCTCATGAAGTCGTGAGGAGGAAGCTATATATTGGTTCTGGCTTTCAAGCACCAAAGACATGAAGCAACAGGGGGTAGTAGCTTTTGGCTTGGGGTTAGCCCAAATGATCTTGAGAATGGTCAGATTCATGCTAGTACAGGAATGAGTTTGCAGTAAATGGTGGTGGGACAGCTTGTACAACATCTGCCCTTAATGCTCCTTCACCTTCTTGTGCCTGGAATGCATACATCCAAAAGAGGCATAGATTGCCCTACAAAGTTAAGCTCCAATATTAGTAAAAAGTTTTGCAGTGACAGCTTGAACACAGGTACTGTCTGGTGATGCTGTTTCATACCCAAACTGAATGAAGAAATCGAGGATAACATTAAAACTTTTTAGCATTCCAATGTTATAAACCTGGCCCATTAAAAATGTAGCTAGACCAGCTGAATCTTCTCCCATTAGAAAGACAAATAAGAGCAACAGCAATTGAGCTACCAAATTGATCCCAACTACCAGACTTGGTACTAAGACAATGAAGAATAGTGTGGACCAAAAACCTCCATTATGAAAAACCTTGTTTTCTTGAAAAGTTAACTGCCGTTCAGTTACAAACCCAAGATGAATCCATGCCAGAATAGATTTCCGCAATGGTAAATCATCAATACTATCATTATCAGCTATCGACAGTTGACTTCCAAGATTTCTGACAGATTCCTCAGTGATGTATAGGTGTCTCATCATATGGTAGCAGGAAGCTGGACCTAACTCAGGAGACCTGAGTGTAGCCGTAGACCAGAATTGTTTGACTAATGAGTCAAAGATGATGGGGTTATGAGTGAGAGCAAACCTTATGTGAGAAGCGCTCAAGAAGTCAAGAACCTGATGATAATCATCACTGCCTTTGGGTTTTTGCAAATAACCCACTTTGTTGTGTTCATCCCTGTATCTTAGTGCGGCCATTGATGATTTTGAAATAGGGTTGAGATTTTGTGCTGGTTGTTGATCGCAATGAGAGTTGATACTGGTAGAGAGTGGTAATTGAATTTATATAGAGGAATGATCTCAATGTCTATTGGACCGTTTGGAAATTAGGGTTTTAATGAAAAAGTAACTGTTAAAATGTGAGAAAACAGTAATTATCCATTTAAGTAGGAAACCCTTTGACGAATTAAATGCCAACAATATCTCAATGGTAACTTTTAATTAAGATAAAACTCAATTTAATCTACCAGCACGAACGAACATAACCAGCACAAAGAAAAGTCAACCAGAAGGAAAATTAACATTACCAGTAGGAAGTGGTCAACCAGTAGGAAAAATGAAACTACCAGTAGGAACTCTGGGAACACCAGAGGGAACACTTAAACTACCAGTATGAACTCGTTGTCATCAAAATAAGGCCACCTGGTCCATGTAGAGCACTAGAAAATCACTAATCCACCCTCTTGAACCATTAGTCTGCAAAAGGTGAGGCCAATACACACAAGACATATACAAGAAAATGGAAAGGAAAATTAACTATCAAAAGGAACGAATTACAGACAAGCAAGAGGAACTAAAACTACCAGAAGAAAAAGTTAAAACTACCAGAAGAAAAAGTTAAAACTACCAGAAGAAAAATACAACTAATTGGTAAAAAAAATAAATTTTAAAAACCAACTTTTTAGAAACTTTGACAACAACAGTCCTCCCCTTGGACTCAAATCCTCCCCTCAATCAGAGCATCTATGGATTGAGCATCCCAATGTTAACCACAAGATGATTAAACCTAGGTCCATCAAATGCCTTGGTTAACAAATCAGCCACATTATCATCAGTATGTATTTTAAGCACTTGAATAAGTTTCTTTTCATTAGCATCTCTTATGAAATGGTGCCTAATTTCTATGTGCTTAGTCCGTTGGTGAAAAACTGGGTTTTTAACTATGCAAATGGTACTTTGGTTATCAATAAAGATTTTGGTATTCATAAAGTTATACCCATAATCTAATAACTGATTTTGTATCCAGAGTACCTGACCACAGCAGTTAGCAGCAGCAACATACTCAGCTTCAGTGGAAGAGGTAGCCACAATTGTTTGCTTCTTGCATTGCCATGAGATCAACCTCCTACCCAGAAACTGACATCCACCAGTTGTGGATTTCCTATCCTTGTTTGCCCCAGCATAATCACTGTCACTATAAGCTTCAAGCACAAAAGGTGACTCTCTAGGGTACCATAACCCCAACTTAGGTTGGCCTTTAAGATACTTGAAAATCTTCTTCACTGCTTCCAAATTGGAAGTAGTAGGAGTGACTTGATTCCTTGAACAAGCACTGACTGCAAACATTATATCAGGCCTTGAAGCTGTTAAGTACATTAGTGAACCTATCATGGATCTGTACAAATGTACATTTACAGGACTATCAGGTTCATTCTTGGACTTAGGCTTTTGAGCTTCATAGGGTGTAGTGGCAGTCCTGACATTCTCCAAATCAAACTTCTGCAGTATCTCTTTCACATACTTGTTTTGGCTGATAAAAATTCCATCAGGTCTTTGCTGAACTTGTAATCCTAGGAAGAAAGTAAGTTCTCCCATAGCACTCATTTCAAATTCTCCCTTCATCAAGGCCTCAAATTCATCACACCAGGCCTTCTTTGTAGATCCAAAAATGATGTCATCGACATAAACTTGTACCAGGATGATATCTCTTTTGTGCTTCTTAAGAAAGAGAGTCTTGTCAATGGTGCCCCGTCTGTAACCATGTTTCAGCAAAAAGGTAGAAAGGGTTGCATACCAAGCTCTTGGTGCTTGATGAAGTCCATATAGAGCTTTGACTACCTTGTAGACCTTCTTGGGATGTTGAGGATCCACAAATCCCTTAGGTTGAGTGACATATACTTCCTCATCAATTCTACCATAAAGAAACGTACTCTTAACATCCATCTGTTAAACCATAAATCCCAAGTTATAGGCAAATGCTAAAAACAATCTGATTGCCTCTATACTTGCAACTAGAGAAAAGACTTCATCATAATCAATGCCCTCCTCCTATCTATGTCTTTATGCTACAAGTCTAGCCTTGTTCCTTACAACAATCCCTCTGGCATCTCTCTTATTTTTTAGTATCCACTTAGTCCCAATAGCATATTTATCTTCAGGTAAATCAACAAGAACCCATACATTTTGAAACTTGAACTGTTGCATCTCTTCCTGCATAGCATCAACCCAGCTTGGATCTTCAAGGGCCTAAGCTACACTTCTTGGTTCAACTTAAGAAAGAAAACAAGCAAACAGACAATGTTGAAAGTCTGTATGATTGTCTCTCTGCTAGTCATGAATAATACACTAATAAAACAGATTTCACCAGTAGTAGTCTTATTGACCGTGCTTCTCGTTTGCACAACTGAAGTATGATCCCCAATAATCAGAAATTGAGGATGAATTGTATTGATTCGTTTAGTTGCCACAAGACTGACTTCCACAACTGATGCTAAATTGTTTAGATCAGCACCAAACTCATCATCATAAGATGAAGAAGAGAAAATACTAGGTGGGGGTTCAGTATTTCCAAGGTCTGATGGACTAGGGAATCTTGTTGTAGGCTCATCATCAAAGAATGAGTCAGTTGGACTGCCAGTAGGAACTGGAACACCACCAGGAGAAATCGTTGTATCACTAGAAGGAACTGGGATGCTACCAGTAGAAACTGGTATACTACCAGGAGGAGCTGTTTTTGTACTTGCATTAGAGGTGGCTCTTTGTACCTGACCTTTCAGCCTTGCAAGCTCTTGTTGAAAAAGTTCTTCAGCAGAATCATGAGGAGAATCATCACCTTCAACACTAGAAGTATCTTTAGGCTCAGCTTCTCGAATGCTATGAGATGGAAAAGAAGGGACAATGATGACATGTTCATCACATTCTAAAGTTCTAAATCAGCATCTTGGTACCTGCAATGGGTTAGGACTAAAGCTTCTTGTATTCCTGCAAATTGATTATGCTTATAAACACGTTATAGCCTTAAAGTATCAGTCAAATAATCGGAGGTCAAATTACAATTCATGACCAAGACCCTGTACATTAGGTTTTTCCTCAAGATACCTCAGATTCATAGTCTCTTTTACCCTTTTATTAGGCACATTGTACACCCTGTAGGCTTTATTACTTGCAGAGTATCCAACAATGTAGCCTTCATCCGCCTTGCCATCAAACTTACCCAAATGATCACTGTGATGAGAATGGCCACAATACACACCCAAAGGGTAGTAAAATGACTGACTAAAGGAATTTCCCTGTCAATAAGGCATAGGTTTCTTAATAAGAATGACTAGATACCAACCCTCAATTCAAGATCATAACAAGCAGTTCATACTGCATCAGTCTAAAACTTATAGGCAATTTAGAGTCAGCCAACATAGTTTCTAGCAGCTCTATAGGGTTTTATTTTTCCTCGCTAGCAACCTATTTTTGTGGGTTTTCTGGCATTACTTAATCTCTCTTTATACCTGTTTAACCTACAGAGTTCAGATAATATGACAATTTAAAACTCTGAACCATATCACATCTTATAAGCTTTTTACCTTTTGTTTCAACTCGATTTTCAACAAGAATAATAAAGTCCTTAAGGATAGGATAGGTCTCATCCTATGTTCTAAAAAGAAAAACCCAACAAAACCTGCTATTAGTCCATCAGTGATCATAATGCGATAATATTTTGGTCAATGCTTCTAAATGGAAGTAGGACTAAAGAGAATCCCATATGAAGAATTTGCAAAGGTTTAGAAACGGAGCTCACAAAGGTCATTAATACGGGCCTTTAGAGGTCTTAGTGTTTTCATGCTTACATCATGCACACAAGTAATGGTCATTCATGAAAAGTTTAGGGGTAGTCCCCTAACTAAGTTACCTCATTACCAACCTATTCATGTTTTTATATTTTTTTACACATGAACCAATCCTCCTATGCCATTTCAACAGATTCATCCAACTGAAGGGCTTTTGCACTAAACAAGCCAAATTTCCCTTGGGACTGAGATTATTTAAGTTAATGGTGTAAAGATTATGTTTCCTTGGAACCCTAAGTAGCACCATACTTTCATCTGGAAGCTTAAAGTCCTTGGATAGCACAAGACAATCAGTGTCTGTGAAGAGAACTCTATTTTACTTGTCACAAATCTAAGAGAGGGAGAACAAGTTGAATTGTTGCAGTTCCTGCACATAGTAGACATTTTCAAAATCCAGTGTGGGAGTTCTAATTGCCCCTTTGCCAGTAATCCTGCCTTCACCACCACTAAAAGTCACTTTTCCTCCTTGAAATTCTTGAAAGTCATTCAGTCTTTCCATGTTACCAGTCATACTTCTAGAACAACCACTATCGAAGATTCCTTCATCTTCAACATCAGTATAAGAATTTTCCTACAATATACAACATGGGTAAAGTTAGTATCTAAGGGGGACCCAAGCCCTTTATGACTTGGGTCTGTCTTGTGGATCTGAAAAGGTTGTCTATGAAGTTGTGTGAGATCTACTATTAGTACTTGGGATACCCAATATATAAACCTTTTCTATGTGTTATTCAAGAACAACCCACTGAGGCTTAAACAGGCAGTTGCCCATCTTACCCTACCATATGCATATGAATAATTATACCAGTTAAGTACATATGTGTATAAGTCTGAAAATAAGACTTGTAGGCTAATTAAATTGTGCATAAGACTACATTACTTTGGCTACAAATCTAGAAGTTTACTGATGGAGAATCTCCTCTAATAGTAGGAATTGAATAAGCCTATTTTGCCTACTAGTAGGACTGGAGTCAGTCACCTTTTTGGCTTACTAGTATTAACTGATTGTGGTCTAGCAGGAGTAATGTTACTTTTGCCAGTTTCTAAGATAGTACAACTTGTGGGCACATGATTGGTTTTAATGATTAACATTTATTCCAACTATGTACAAGGTCCCAACCCCATTACCACAGTCTTATTAGTCATTTGTTTCTCATAAAAATCACAATCCTTAATAATATGAGTACTACTACCACATACAAAACATAACTTAGAAACATATGAAGCATTTTTTCTAAAATGACCTGCCTTTTTATTAAAATAACCATTCTTGTTACAAAAAGTCCTAGAAGTGTTTCCATTTTTATCAGAACTATTACAAGAGAAACTAGGTAAATCCTAAACATTAATGGTTTCTTGGATAGGTGTTCCAACATTGGACTCAATCTTAGCCTCACTCTCAGATGTGGATATACTGGAAGTAGATGCACAGGAGGTAGAATCATTTGACTTGGGCTCTAAAGATTTATCACTTAAATCACTGGAGGCAAAGTCATTTGTGTTGACCTCTGAAGACTTGTCACTGTTATCACAAGAGACAAAGTCATTAGACACAGAATTAGAGTCACCAGAGGTTGAGGACTTTGTAGCATAAGACATTTGTAATTCATCTAAGTCAATGTGATCTGATATAGGAGTGTAGTCTCCAGAAAGAGGTGGAGGCACAACTTTCATACTATCAGTTTTGGCAAACCTATTGAAATGAGGTCTACCTTCCACTTATTCAGAGTTAGTGGTAAATACACTAAATGCAACAGACATCCCATCCTAAAACATCATTTTCTCCTATATAGTTTTTAAAACCCAAACCCCACTTTTGTTTCTAACATACATGGAACTATCAACCAATATGAACAAGTTTTGGAAGAGGTTCTCCACATTTCAGTTTGAACAATTGATTATCAGTTATGTCTGTAAGTCTCTCCTTAGCATCTTTGCAATAGCATTTATGTCTTTCAGAATATTTTTAGTAGATTAGTTTGTAATTTCTAGTTCAATAGACAACACCCTAATCTTTTATTCAAGTTGTTAACTGATTTTTCAGAAGATCACTCTTTTGTTTTTCCAAAAGTTTTTAATGTGAGTTTCTTATAGCTTGAACTTGTATAAAATATTCACATAATTGTTCAGTTAGTCTCATTATACTTGCATTTGAAAAGTACTTCATTATACTTATTGTCACAACTAAAAGGGCAATTATTTACCTCAGAAGTGACACCCATGAGAGCAAATTCTCCAGCATCACTTGCAGTACAAGCTTCCTTTGTATCAGCTCCAGTGAGCAAGTTGTATATCTTGGCAGCACCTTCTTCAACTGCATCCTTAGTATCACAACCAACAATTATACCAAAGTCTTTAGAAGCAATAACTCCATCACTCTGACCATCATGATCTGTCCAATCAACCAAAGTATCAACAATGATCAATGCTTTGGAATCTTCTTCATTCTTGCCAATCTCTTGAATCTTGAATGAGGAATATCTTTACTTGTCATTTCCACCTTTTGCCTTGCATTCTCTGGAAAAGTGGCCTCTTTGAAGACACTTGAAACATCTGACCTTCTTCTTGTTGAACCTATCAAATTCCTTCTTATCAAAATCAATCTTCATTCCAGCTTTCTTCTCAAACTTGTGTACTCTAACAGAAAGCATAGCCATTTGCCATTTTAAGTCCATCTCCTCCAGATCCAATTTTTCTATCTGATCAAAATCTTCATAAGCCAGTTGTTGTTCTGGCTCAGTATCAGCAACAAAAGATTGAAGAACATCTTCAATTACATTACCAGATCTTTGAGACCTATTTTTAGAGTTAGATGGAACAGTGTAGGTAGATGAAGAATAGCTTGGACTATCTGCATATGACATCTTTTTGCTAGCACTGGTGGTACTAACAAATGCAGAATGGTTTGGACCTGCAGATTGGCTTGAGGAAAAAGTAGAGTATCCTTTGATATCTACCTCAAAAGTCTTTAACTTGTAGTACAAATCATCAAAAGAAAGAAGTTCAAGTCCACCTTTGGTTTTCAAGGTTAAAGCTACCTGAGACCATGATGAAGGCAAGGCTCTTAGAAACTTGAGATTAATATCTTCATCCTCTGGCTTGTCTGGAGTTTGGTTAAGTTGACTTAGAATCTTCTGCATCCTGTCATAAAACCCTTTGTTCAATCCTTTGCTTTACCTCATTACTGAACTCAAAAAAATCTTGCTTCAGCATAGACATTCTCCTCTTCTTGGATCGGCATTTTCACCAAACCTAGATTTGACTGCATTCCTTATATCTCTTGCATCATCCATATTAATGGAAATAGGCATATGATCATCATGGAACAGACTGAATCAAGTTAGTTCTTGCCTTTTGATTTCCTCTGAACAGCATTGTATTCATCTGTAGACATATAGAAGAATAATGACCCTTCCATCACGATCTCTTCCAGTCCTCTTCAGGCTATTGCCATTTTGAATCACCTTCCAGATATTCATATCATTGTTTGTGATCCAGTATTCCATTTTCATAGCCCAGACCTCATACTCATCCTTCTTCAAATAAGGAAACTTTGCATTGTTGTTTGAGACAGTGGTAATGATTTGAGGTTGAATGTTTCGTTGTTGTTGAGGAATGGTGGCTTCACTATGAACACTAGCATCATCGCTATCATTGTCAGATCCTGCCATTTTAAAAGTGTAATAGAGGTGTTGGTTTGTGGAGGTTTAAAGGATCTTGAATTTAGGTAATATTTCTTTTTATGAGAGACTCTCAACATGCTTGATACCACTTGTTGGAATCCCACTCTAGCATAGATCTTTACTGCCGTGTTAAGGATGGTGATTAACCTATGTAATCACAAGCTAATCACAAGAGAGACTCCTGCTTTGAAAAGCTAATGTCTATGCGGAATATAGACACAACTAATAAGAAGAACAGGATTAACAAAAACTAAAAGATCCATCTATAGACTTCTATTAATTAACAAGGAGAAATGTGTTTTTTTCTGTATGTGTACAATTCCCTGAAGCTTAGGTTCCTCTTTAATAGGGAAGAAACCCTAAATCAAGCATTCAAGATGGTCAAAAAGCGTGAGATAAATTGTATATGCATGAATATCTTCCTTATTGTAGCTCATTCATATCCTCATCTCTAACTAACTAAAATCTTAAACCTTGGAATAACTATTGACTACTAATACCAGACTAAGTATTCTACCAGTAGGAACTAAAACTTATCCTACCATACTAACTATTGATAATAATCCGCCTTTCCATCACGGAACTACGATAACCTGCCAGAAGGAACTATTACTCTTCCAGTAGGAACAACATACCAACCAGTAGAAACTTATTATTACAAATATATTCAAACATTATAGTTATTTTCATGGTGAGTATGGGGCGATTTTTGGCTAAAACCAAATCCCTCAGTTTAGAGTATTATTTAAAACACCCTCACAAGAACCAAAATTTAGTTTTTTTAGGTTTTGGTTTTTTGCGGTTCGGTTTTAGATTTTTTCATTGAAGGGCCATTTGTTCACAAGTTTAAAATCAATTTCGCAAACAGTTACTGCATGAATTTAGACACAGTTATCTAAAAAATAAAGTTTTGTTAGTGAAGTAAATACGATTATGATGGTATTAGAGACGTTACATAGTTTTGTGAGGCCTAAAGCGAAAACTTGAAATGGGATGTTTTCAACAATAATTTTTTGTTGTTAACTTCAATAATTTAAAGGACTTGTAAATTACTAGTTATATCACAAATTTGGATATTCATAATTTACGATGATGGTTTTATGTTAGACTCATTATTTTTGCTAAGATTTTTCAATTTGGATATCAGAAATTTTGGATAACATTTCACAAATCCGAATATCCAAATATTCTATGTCCTTTATGGAAAAATTTTACATGAGTTCTAAATCTGACATTTTATACAACCCAAATTTTTAAGAAATTATTATCAAATTTTTGAATATTCGAATACATATATTTTTAACATCGACAACCTAAATCAAGAAATCCTAGAAAGTATGATAAATATTATGTCGAAAAATAATAACATTACATAACATATATATAAAGATGAGATGCGCGACCGTATATGAAATAAAAAAAACTAACTTTGCGAATTTATTGTACTGTTAGCTAAATAAACATCTTTTAATCGAATATCCAAGTACACTCTTCCCTAATGTATTTGACATTAAGTGATTACTTGTATCGATCTAATATGTATATTTTTTTATTAGTTGTATGAATATTAGTATGAGGCGGCTCGGTTTTTCAGTTTGGGTTTTCGTATAAAACCAAAAACCAAACCAAAACTTTTGTTTTTCTTAAAAATCACAACCGCACCATTGGTTTTATAATTAGTCCAGTATTTTGGGGGTTTTGGGTTTTTGATTTATTTTTTTCGTTTGATTGCTGTGCTTTGTTGCTAAATTTTTTTTTTATTTTTTGCTAAAGCTGCTGATGAATTGTTGCTAATTGCATGCTTAGCTCTCTCCCTAATACACACACACGCGAACAAAAGCGATTAAACAGTTTTCTTAAGCAAATTAGCAGTCACGTTTAAATACAATAGACTTCATTTTCACATATGGACTCATTTAAGTTCAATCTTAGAACCACCCACACTATTTTGTTTCACACGAACCATATAACTGCTTGACTAAATACATGACACTGAGAACTCATAACCATGATTGCAAGTACATAACAAAACTCAAACAAAGCTTAATTGACATCCAAACTCTAAAATGAAGCTCAGTTTAAGTTATATGTATAAGAGCTAATAAGCCCCAGTTTTCATTTTTTTGTTGTGTGTGTTTTTTTTTTTTTTTTTTTTTTTTTAATTTACCCCATAAGCAAAAAACAAACACATGCTTATATATAAACAAGTATGCATAAGCGTCCTTTAAGGCCAAATATTCATTCAGCCTTTCCATTTAAGATACTCTAATATTTATGTTATTGGTTGTGATATCCTGCCTTACTAAAACCCATATTATCACACATATAACACACATAATGATAGAAATGTTAAAAGAGAATAAAGAGGTGAAGGAAGTGATTCTATTCTTACTAAATGAGATAATACCTAACCAACCCCCTTCTCCACATAATAAGAATGGGTTATTTATATGCAATACACCTTAAGTGACGCCTATGGATACAAACTTGGGTCGAGCTTGGCTTATTTGGGCTCTTGCCTAAACGTGATAATATTAGCTTAAAGATCATACCCGTTTCCCCGACTATAATATAAACAAAGTTTCTTATCTCGTAAGACCAACACTAATAAATATGACCGTTACATTCTTGTTTGACTTTGATAATTTCTAAGCCTAACATATTGTCTCATTTTCAAAAAGATTGTACCAAAACTGTGTTCATGTACAAGAAAAAAAAATCTGATAATAATTCATACTAATTTGGGTTAAAAGATGCATACATTGTTTAATTCACTTCACAACATTATTCAAATTCCGTCATACTCCTTCCATCCTAAAATTATTGTCCCTCAACAAAAACTCACAGTTTAAGAAAAGTTTAATTATTACTGATTTCTCTTTTATACTTTTTAGCAGAATAACAATTTTACCCTTAACTAATTAATTAAAGTCTTTTATAAAGTTTGTAATAATAATTTTAGACAAGTGTAATGTGGTAACTTGATCAAACTTTCCCATCTATTGTTAGTAGTGGACAATTAAATTGAGACATCTTAAAAAGGAAACATGAACTATAAAATTAGGACCGGGGGTATCAATTATCACCACCCTTTTCCTTGTAGTAAGCATTCAGATAAAACCTTCAAAAATTCTATCCAACTAAACTCATACCCACATAATCTTGAGCATCCAAACCTTCAATCATCATCGAAGAATCCCCATTAAGAAATGCATCTCGTCTGTTTGCATCACTTAGATTCAGTGATAGAGCACCACCAGAAGGATGAGAAAAATTTCCCCTAGCCACGACATTGCCAATATATGGTCCCATGCAACCCATATTTCTAAACCCGTGCTTTAGATTCCCACCAAGAGCATAAGATTTCTTTCACGTTCAAGAGCTATAAACGAAGAGCTTTGGGAGTATATGTTTGACCCAAATCGCAGTTGGCACTCATATTGTAAGATGGAGGTTGGTTGTTGTAGACTTGTGCATCATCATTCACACTATTGTAAGATGGAAGTTGGTTGTTGTAGACTTGTGCATCATCATTCACACATTACCAAAGATGTTCATTCCATTTGATGAGAAAAACAGAGATCTATTGCCAGAAGACATGTTTTTGAATTTTGTTGAGTTTTGAGTTAGATGTGGAAGACATGTTTCAGAATTTTGTTGAATTTAGAGTTAAGCATGTACATATATTCACAAAAATAACGCGCTATGGAAACACAAAAGAAGATGACATGTAATTACCTGTAAAATAATGTCTATGTCAGTTAGGATGAGCATGGGACGATTTTTAGCTACAACCAAACCCCAAACTAAAAGTTTGGTTTTAAGTTTTTTAAAACTAAACCCCGTACCAAAAGTTTGGATTTTAGTTTTTTGCAATTTGATTTTCGGTTTTTCCATTAGATGGCCATCTTTTCTAAAAGTTTGAAATCACTTTCGCAAAAAGTTATCGCATGAATTTAGACAAGGTTATCTAAAAGATAAAGATTTGTCAATGAGTTAAATGTGATTATCAGGTATCAAGTCATCTCATGATTTTGTGAGGTCTAAAGCAAAAATATGAAATGTGACATTTTTTACAATATTTTTTTGTTAGTTTAAGAAATTTAAAAGACTTGTCAATAACTAGTTATATTAGAATTAGGATATCCTAAAATTGTGGTGATAGTTTTATGTTAGCCTAATATCTTCGCTGAGTATTTTTCAATATCAGATATTCAAAATTTTCATATGAACAATTATATATATCTCAAAATCCCAATATCATAATTTCTTAGAAGAGTTTTATAATGAAGTTTCTGATGCTGGTCGTTGTGGACTCACAAAGAGTTTTGCAAATCCCTAGGCAGAGTACCCAATCATTGTAGTGTAGTAAGGTAAGACTTCTGGTATGTTTATCGTTCTCCTAGAGGAATAGTTGGGAAGGCTCGGAACAAATAAAACGAGGTAAAAAGGGTTTGAAAGAAGTTTTTTTTGTATTTTATATTTTATAAAAAAGCAAGTAAAATCCTGGTTTGAGAGGTGGTTTGGTTTTTAACAATTAAAACTAATAATTTAAATCTAAACACTTGGTGAAAACTAATGGTAAACTAACGTATTTACTTAATCTGCACTAGTTTACTTTAGTTTGTCTTCTCCGTAATCCTATTGCAATGTCACGAAGAGATTAACCCAGAAGTACACAAAACAGGATTATTGTTTAAAATGAACACTCCCACCTGTGATGATTTGTTAGGAGTATATTTTCTTATTATGAACGAATTACACGAAAACGCCGTCTACGTAATATTCTGTTAAGGCAACGCACATGTAAGGTAGTATGAAGACTATTACAAGTCTCTTAATAGTATATTACATGCATTAAAATATTTAAGAGGGATCAACCATATTAGGGGTAAGGTAGTATAAAGACTGTTACCGATGCTATCCTTTCTACACACTCGCGTTTCCTTAGACGTCTATGCTAATGTAATATGTTATAGCTAGTTTTCTAGAGCCTAACGCGAACATCCATCACAAGAAGCAATATTAAAAGGATCTACAAACTAAGTTTCATGCAATCATAAGTAAATACTAATATCTAGCCTAGCATGTTAAAAGGAAGTGAAGAACAAAAATCAATCACACAACACATAGACATATTGAATGATAAAAGATAGGAGATCTCACTTGATCAAAACATGTAATTAAGGCTGATATGTAACAATCCGCAATTTTACGTTATTTTACGTCAATAAATATTCAACTATTTATTTTAAACTTTTACGCGTTCACTTTTAATTTCAACCATTTAATTAAATCGCGTAAACTAAAAATCAACAAGCAACGTAAACCGACATCAAACAAATAAAAGTTTACGTCAAGTAAGTGTTATATAATTATTACGAAGATAATTTATAACTTTTCACTTTTTATTTTTATTGGTTACGTAAAACCGTTCCTTTGCTCAACTAAAATACATTTATACTCATGGAAGCACCAATACCTATCTATACAATCAACAAATACCCTCTTTATACCCAATACACAAAATTTATATCATTCTCATCTTATTAACCCATTAGGCCGGTTCTACTTGAAATAAAACACTAATAAATCTTAAACCTCCACTAAAGTCACATCTAATTAAGCACATCTTCTTTTTAACCACCAAGTAACCACCAAAAGCTATTATCCATGAGATAACCAAGCACCATGTCCCATTCTCTCTTGCTAGCCGTTCCCTCCTCCTAGGGAGGAGGAGAGCACATGTACCTTTGTCATAAACCACTATTGAATCCCCATAAACCACTATTGAATCCCTTGTTTTGCTAGTGGTTTTTGAGTTTACTTCCATTATAAATAGAAGACTAGTGTAAGCCTCAAACACACACATTTCATTTGCTAGATCACTCATAAATTCTCTCTTGTTTTCCCTTAAAAACTCACGGCTCAAAAAGTAGAAATAGAAGTTCCATAGTTTTGATTTTTAACAACAATACAAGCATACAAGTATTATTAGGGTTGATATCTAAGGTAGATCAAAAGTATTTCAAGACTTAGGTTTCATAAAATCTAGGGTTCTCAAGAAGTGAAAACTATGGTTTTATAAAGAATTTTGGGTAGAAGAACCAGGGTTTTGATTTTGTTCACTTCTTCATTCATTCACATAAGGCCTAACATAAACTCTACTCCTTCATAATTACTTCATTTACATATTTACATATTTGTTATATTGTTTAATCACCATCTAACAATTATTTTTAAAGTTTATAAATAATACAAGACTATACATATTCAAGTAAAGACATGTCCATGGTTAAAATATGTTAAATATGTATTAGAAAGCAAGAACACATTTTATATTATATATTACAAGTGTTAGTTTAATTATATGATTTATTGTTGAAATACATACTTGTTGTGGACATTTTATTAGGACATATTGGACATAAATTAGAGGACCTAAAGTATGCAAGATATGTTGTGTAAATTAATTGATGAGTGACTGTGTAATATTTTATCATGTTATAAATTTTATAAAACAAGTTATAAATTAAGTTTTATTACATGAACATTAGAACCTATTGTAAAAATATAATTTTTTAATAAAAATATACAAACCTCAGATTCAAGATAGTAACATTTCAACACGAATTTTGAATATATAAGAAACTTTGAAAAATAGGTTATAACAAAGAGATATGATTTTGCAAGATTAATATATAAAAAAGAAAAATTCATATATAAACATTTCATTTAACTGTACTGATACAAAATTTTTTATAAAATCGAAAACATTTACTTTGAAAGATCATCTCGAACGATTTTCGTACTTATATAAGAAAGCGGCGTAAAACGAAGTTAAAACGAGAAAGTTATGAGTTTTTAAGGATTTCAGAAAAGTATTTAAATTCTCACAGTTTTGTAAAACTGTGAAAAACTACGAGGAAATTGCAAAATCTAAAAACAGAGTTTTTGAGGGGTTTCAAGTCCGATTCAGCCAAAGTATAAAATTACAAAGTTGTTCGGAATGATGTTTTACTAAAATTATCAAGTTTTCAAAGACTATAAGTGTATATATATTTAACTAGAAATTATAAAAGCTAGATAACTTTATATTAATTTTTCTACACTATTTTTCTGACATGAATACTGTTGGTTCATTTTAATAAAACCTTACAAAATGATGTAGCATTACCTATATAATATTTATACATGTTTTTAACTTTATAAATATTATTTTATAAAATGATTAAACTATATAGTATAATAGTCATATATTTAAATAATGAAAATATTAAAAACAAGCGTTATTAATAAATAAACAATTATTAGACTAAAATAAATTTTACGGATGAGATATACTTGAATACTTATTTAACAATAAAATTACGCTTAAACTATAGTTCAACAATTATAAAGATAACAAAAACTATTATGCTGGTATATAACATATAATATAACATGTACTGTTTATTTAGTATACAATTTACTTATATGACCTATAATAAGATTAGGTTGCATTCCGCTAATCGTGACGATATTCTTTGTGTGATTGTAACTACATTTAGAAACATTCGACTTGATGTTGAGTTTCATGGCCCCTATTTATTTCCTTATAACTCTTTTGGGGGTATGAGAAACATGCGCATTTTAACAAAATAGAATACATACTTTTCTCATAACTTATTTTACGAAGCTCATTTACACACTTCGATTAACACACTATTTAACAAACTCGTTTACGCACTCGTTACAACACTCTATACTATCTGCGTGGATACATTTACATTGTTTTTCACTTATGGACACAACAACTTTATTTTCATTCAAATGATTACGGATTAGCTTAAGTGGCATGAACTGTTAATTACGGTGGAGTAAGTGCGAATGTTATAAAATAGATCTAATGGATTTGACATCCCCTTTGGTTAAGTATGCTCACTAGCATGACGGATTGAATTCTAAACTGGACGTAAACCAATGTCAGAAACAATTGACTATATTTTATACATGAACACTTACAGTGCCTGAAAAGATTGGCATACATACACGTCGGAGCCGCAGTGTCATGAACTTAGCGCAGTCGTAATCATATTTTCGTGACTATTGTATGTGTTACAATGGTCACACACACTTTATGAATCTTTGATCCAACATTTATACTTACATTTTGTCACTATTATAAGGATTGAAATGGTCATACACACTTTATAAACCTTGATTTCAACATTTATAATTACATTTTGTGACTATTATAAGATCAAAATGTCAAGACCACACACTTTCATAAAACCTTTAATTTCAATATTTATACTTACAAAATCCTATGAACTAACCAAATTTATGTTGACACTTTTAAGCATGTATTTCTTAGGTGAATAGGATGCTTGAGATAACTAATGTGCATTGGAGTCTAAATTTTACAAGATTACTTTTCAAACGACACATTTAGAGGTTGTTCTCTCATATCTTGTCATGTTACTCATGATAGTAACGCTCAACAAAGGACAACCATTCGCTGCGACCCCCCTTTTGGGGGAGGATGAGGAGGATGGTCATTTTTAAATCACGACTTTTTTGGTGGGTCGTTTAACTCTTAAAACATGCATTTTATGTCCTAAATAAGGTTACTTAATCGTTTCCTTTTTCAGGTATTCAGCATTTGGAAGGCATTTGAGTAATACACGTGACTATGGCTTCATTAGAGAAAAACGACAAGACTTATAACGGACCAACACCAACATCTCCAAGAATTTCTACTCAGAACCTAGAGACGGCTTCACAGATTACACATGACGCCGTCACAACCCATCTCAAGACGGCGTTACAATAACTCCAACAAGAATAATGCGTCAGATGAACGACCTAGCCCATTATCTAAATATTCTATACATATGTGGCGTCACGATTTAACATGCGATGCCACACAACGATTTTCCCTATATATACAAATCTGTTTTTAGGTTTAAAGTTTTAACTATAAGAGTAAAATAAAGAGGCGAACCCGTAGTTTCTGAACGATTTTATGGCCTCAAAAACCCTATTGGTACATCTTTCAATTCATTTTTAAATCAAGGTAAGACTATCTAAAAATTCACTATGTCTTGTTGTGTATTCTTCATAAGATCTACTTTATCTTTTAAACATGCTTTGCTAAACCATTCTAATTGTGTTTATTAATAGATTGTATGAAACCTAGGATGTAGAAACTAGTGGTTGCATCTAGTGATGAATAAGCAAGTTAATTCTTAGAAAAACCAGCTTTTGTCTGTATAACTGTTAAATGTCTAGAATTAACATGATTGTGAAGAAAAGGATATCCATCGGTTAACAATAATCATACTACTATTGCCCTTATATGGTTGATCCACTCTAATAAAATTCAATGCATTTAATATACTTTTAGGGGCCTTGGTAATCTCATTCACACTACCTTACTTGTGCTATTGCCTTAACGGAAATTACATAGACGACGGTTTCGTGTAATTCATTCATGAATTTGGAAATACTTACTCATTACATCACAAGTGTGACAAAGCAACAACACTAGGAGAAGCAATCTAGGGAGTAATACATGATTAAATAAACACAATCTTTTATTATATTATTATCACCAGTAGCGTAGTTTATATTTAGTTTAATAGGTAAAACCAACCGATCTCTCAAACATATGATTTACTGCTTTCATAAAATATAAAAACATAAAAATAATCTTCTCTCACCCATTAGAATTCTGTTAGACCGTGATCAAAACCTTCCCAACCTATTCCCTTAGAGAATGATAACAACCCCCGAGTCTTGACTATACTACACTACAACGGTTAGGTACACTACCTAGGGAGTTGAAAAACTTGTAGAAGTCCCTTACGACAACCGCAACAAGTTTTTGGCGCCATTTTTCAAGTAAGATTTAATTTCCGCGTATTAGCTTTCCCGTAGTCTATATTTTCTTTGTGTTATCTGTTTCGTAACCTATTCTCGTCAACCACCATGTAAGACAAGAATCCTATCTGCACTCTAGAAGACTACTCCAAACCTAGCTACGAGGGCTATAGGAATACCATCGAGCTCCCCGTAGGGAACAATGTGGTACTTCTTCGATCTGACACCATCCGGTTGGTGCAAAATGGATGCTCATTCCACGGACTTCGGTCTGAGGATCCATACCAACACCTCAAGGATTTCCTAAAACTAGTGGACTCACTTGACCTTGATGGTGAAAACTGGGAAAGAACTCGCCTGTATTTATTTCAATTTTCCCTTCGCGATCAAGCTAGCAATTGGCTTGAACGTCTTCCAGCAGGATCCATCACCACATGGGAGGATCTTACTACCCGATTCCTTACTCAATTCTTTCCACCGGGAAGGACCGCAAAACTCCGCAATGATATCCAGATGTTCTAACAACATCATGAAGAATCTCTATCCGAAGCATGGACACGTTTCAAGGACTTACTACAAAAAGTCCCTCATCATGGCATCGACCTTTGGCTCCAAGTCCAAATTTTTTATGACCATGTCAATCCCGTCACAAGAAGAACCATTGACCAATCGGCCGATGGCAAGCTTCGTGACCGAAACGCCGAAGAATCCTGGGCATTATTATAGGACCTCGCCCTCTATGACAACGAAAGTTGGAACGACCCAAGGGATTTTGCTAAGCCGGTCAAGGTAATCACACTGCTCAGAAGTCCTGATACATCCGAACCGCCGCTAATTCGAGCTCAAAAATTAAGTCCAAATGCTTGTTTGTAAGCTCATCGTGGCTCTTGACACTAACCCTACACAAGTGAACCAAATCACTACCTTATGCGAGAATCTGCAATGGTCCCTATGAAACTCTGTATTGCATGGAAATCCTGACAAGCCTTTGTTGAATAATGCATCCACATGTACCGATGAAGCGGATGTAAGTGTATACTAACAAGCCCGAGCAAAAAAAAATCTAGGTGATCACTTAATAATCCCTTCCAATGAGAAAAGTCACCTAAACTTTTATGGGAGAAAACCCTAAAATTCTTAAAGCAATATTATTCAAACCCAACCTAACCGGTTCACACCTAATGGTTTGATCCTAACCGTTCTTACAACAACAAATCCTCGAAGCTTTTTAACAATTCAATTAACCTTGAAGGATTTGGTATCATAACTTCATGGCATCTCAGACGCTAGAACTATCTAAGTTTAAAGCCGATTTTAAACAACAGCAAAACGAGATGACCAACAAAATCAACATTGTGCTAAAGGCCATCACCGATCGAATAACAGACACACTACCTAGCGATACTGTTAAGAACCCAAAACTAAGTACTTATCTAGTTTTGTCTACTCGTTCTTACCCAACCGAAGACACGCAATGCTCAACTCAAACCCACGGTTCGATCAACGCCATCACAATCCATACCGAGCAACAAAGCGCCTCTTATAATAATGGAGAAAAAGAGAATAGAAAAGAAGCGGACAACCCAAAAAATATCCACGTCGACCCTTCTACACCACCCGATCCATTCGTTACTTTCATCACCGAAAAAGTCCTCAAATTCAATTCATTCTTCGAATCACTCAGATTAGTTCCTTCATCATCCAATACTGAACTCATTTGCACCAAAGAGGAAGATGGCGACGTGATGTTTATTGAGATCATCCCGAAGGATGATAATTCCCGCGAAGAGAAACCCAAAGCAGAAGGGCAAGAAGTGGAGTATTTTGACATATTTCCGACTAAGAGTGAACTCGCATATCACAAGTACCTCATGTATGGCCCAATCCCCTCAATATTTCTACGAAACCCCATCATTATGGAAGGATGTCCCTCGAACCTCAAGATACCATGCAACATTAGGCATGTGCATGTAGAAAAATCCTACATTGACCTTAACTCCCCTCTAAATATCATGACCCGAATGATGTATAACTGGAATCAATAAGGAGACAAACTTGACCACTTAAGAAAATGAGAAATGAATGATTTAGCAATTTCAACAAGGAAAAGTTATTAAAGGAATGCATGTCTTCGTGAGAAACTTCACCTGTATCGTAGACTTCATGATTATTGAGGACATTAGCTTAATTATAGACCCTAGGCTGTCACAAGTAGTGCTAGGGAAACCTTTTGTGGAAATATCCAACTTGACTCATGACCCACCCAAAGGAGTAGTTAGGTTCACCAACAGAAACAATGAAGTTGCCTATAAGATGCCCCATAAGATAGAACAATACGACTCATTGTCAAACCTTGAAAAAGAGCACACAAAATCAGTCTACCTTAGGAACAAGGAGGACAAGAGAAGAGGAGTGGAGTATGTAATGAGCAAAATAGTAGGATTTTACAAAGAATGCATAGAACTCGGACCCGAATACTTAACCGGAATGGATGATAAAGGAGAAGTCACTATCCGACGTAAGGACTTGTGACTTCGAGTCTAGCAACAAGACTCATAAATAAAGAAAACTGCTTCTTGGGAGGCAACCTAAATATTTACTTTCCCGCACTTAGGATATCATGTGTTTTATTCTCTCTTCATTTTATTCTATCAAGTTCAGACTCTATCTTTAATCATGCTTTGTATTGTTTTTATAACTTCGTCTTAATACAATCAAAGGAATTTTGCAAATAATATAGTGTAGGGGAATACTATCTGGTTTTTGAACCAAGTTCAAGCAATGTTAAATAATTGTTTAGATTAAATTCCGTCAGTTTTCGAGTGCATATGAGTAAATGTCAAATCTCAGGTTTTATTCACCATTTGTAACAAGAATACTTATGAAATCTAGTGCATATAAATTTTTCAATCAACAACAAAATATTTTGTTACACAAAACGTGGAGACGGCGACACGATTTACACCGAATGCCCGTCAGCCACGACACATGTGACGGGGATATCTGATTTTCCTGAGCGGCGTCAAAATGCTCAGGTCACCAGAGAAGACTTAAAGTTTTTTAATTAATTTTTTGAAAAATAAAAACTTGCATAACATTTAAAATATGTAATCTTCTGTTATAAACCTACAAAACCAATAAGTTTGACAATTCTCTCATCCTATCTTTACTGCTTTATCGAGTCAAACCCTAAATTCATATTGTATATTTGTATATCGCACATTTTATGCTTGGTGTAGTTGTCTTTGTCTTTGATTACAGGTTATATTTGATGAGAAGAAGCTTGGAAGTTCTTAGGAAGTTTCATTGGACAATTCTTGGATGACGATTTAACCAGTTATCGCATGTTTCTTCTCCATTATTGAGCAAACCAGGGGAGTACTAGTTTCTTTTCCTTGTTTTCTTTTCCCTTTATTCGTTTTTACGGGTACTTCTATAGAACATTGGGGACAATGTTCAACTTAAGTGTAGGGGGAAAATAAGCCTTAGAAACTATTCTTTCATTTTCCATTTGCTTTGTCCTTAAAATAATGGGTAATATATCAAAACATAACAAAAGAGGTGATTTTGACCCAAATTTAATTTTTTTTATGACACATACAGACGAAAACCAAGTATTAAGAGCGTCTCATGGATAGGAATTTATATTACTAGCACAAAAACCCTCAAATTCCACCCCCAAAATGTAAGGTTCGCCCTTAGATGTTATACCTTTAGCTTGTTCGAGTTAAGGAGTGAGCAATCATGTGTGTCTATTCCGTCATTACGGATGTGTATGCGTAGTTTTGCCGCCTTTCTTGGAACATTGGTATTGGTTACTTTAGGATTATGAGAGTGTACCGGTAGTATATTAAATTCTAGAACTTGTTTTTGTGAGTACTATATTAAATTCTAGAACTTTTTTTGTGATGCATCCCAAGACCGTATAGTAAGTATTAGGATTTGCTTGATAAAAGGCATTAGGATTAACCCATGTTTTAAAATGTGTTTTTTAAGATGGGTACACCGATCATATAACTATCCACACCCTTGTCATGCACTAATCACTTTTAGTGCGGATACCCTAGTTCATCCCTACTGAGCCTATCCTTTTTCATGGTTTCGTATTTTTTAGTTTTTAAGCGGACTATTAATGAAGAGCATTGTCACCTTTAAACCAATTGTTACACCCAAATCGGCTTAGCCTACCTTGTATGTACTCGCTTTTAGTACATTATTGTTTTAACCCAAGTTAATTATTTGAGTAAACGGTTGCTAATTCCTTATCCTTGTAAATACTGTTTTGGGACGATTAGGATTCATGATAGTATTTATTTCGCGAAAGAATGGGGAAGAAAAGTTAAGTCAATACCCCCCATACGTTTGTTAGATGATCTCCATGTTATTTTGATCCACCTCAAATCAGGTCATTAGTTAGATTGTAAATATCGAGTATGTAAAAGCTCAAGTATAGGGGTACGTGTTATAAACCCCATGTTGTGATGTATTATGTTATTCAAAAAAATAGAAAATAAAAAGAAAAGAGATTGATGTAGAGTTGTGTAGAGTTTGTATATATTCGTCTGAGTCTTGGCTTAGCAACCAAACCAGCATGTATTCGTGTAAATAATTAGCTAACCCTTCCACTCCAAATTCACCCAAAGCCACCCAAATGTATCCCATCCGTTTCTGTTTCCATTATATATTATCTTACACCTACACCCCACAACCATTTAAAAGACCTCTTAGATAGTAATGAATAATGCTGGCGCCAAGCGGTGGAGGTTTGATCCTTTACTAAGCCTATGGTAATTTATATGCTATGACAGGTAATAAGTGTTGATTTTTCGTTTCCCTTATTATGTTATAATTTATTATACAACCGAGTGAAAGAGAGAATCCCAAACACTTATGTGAGGTGCTAGTATATACTTTCCGTGCTTTTATTTACAAGGTCTAGAAGGTGGCGTTGTAAAATACTTTTAAAGAGTAGGTTAAATGACCCTAATACTGCTATTGTCTAGGTAGAAAAGCCCATTTGCTAGAGGATAAGCAAATCCAAAGTGTAGGGGTATTTGATAAGGTGTCATTTTATACACTTTTTCATGGTCATTTAACCCCTTAAATCGTGCATTTATGCTCAAAATAGGTACTTAATCGTTCCTTTTCAGGTATTTAGCATTTGGAAGGCATTTGGAGGGGGATCCTTATTTATATAAATGTCAATATATATAAAATCACGTGAACTTGGGCTCGTTTGGATAGAAGAAAGAAACGGACAAGATACGGTCCCTACACCAACATCTCCTCAAGATGTATGTTCTTAGACAACCATTCGTAGGCTGGAGACGGCGTCACAAGATACACGTGACACCGTCACGATTCATCCTACGACGGTGTCACAACATCTCTCGATGGCGTCAGCTCGTACGACCCAGCCCAAGATCTAGAATATTCTACTTCACGACGGCGTCATGATTAAAACGCGACGCCGTTGCAGCAATTTTTCTATATATACAAACCCGAAATTAGGGTTTTAGGTGTGTAACTTTAAAGTAAAAAAAGGAGACGAACCCTAGTTTGTTTGGCAGCTTATTATGATGATTTTAGGGCTTCAAACTCCTATTGTAACTCCTTTAATTCATGTTTTAATCAAGTAAGATTATCTTAATCATTCAATATGACTTGTTGTTTGATTAGTTATTGTTTGCTTTTCTTTACATGTTGGCTAATCCTTATAGTGTTCATTTATGATTGTATGAAACCTAGAATGTAGATCTTAGTGGTGTTGCTTCTTTTGATGAATATGCATGTTAGGCTTTAGAAAACCAGTGTTTGTTTGTATCGCTGTTGATATGTCTAGGGAAACATGATTGTATAGAAAGGATACCATCGGGTAACAGTCTTCATACTACCTTGCCCCTTATATGGTTGATCCACTTTTAATATATTTCAAATGCATTTAATATACTCTTAGGGGCCTTGTAATAGTCTTCATACTACCTTACTTGTGTGTTGCCTTAACGGAATACTAAGTAGACGGTGGGTTCGTGTAATTCGTTCATGACTTAGGAAATAAAAAAATGGTGAAAACGGGACTTGTCGAAGCTTTTGATTCCTTAGTTTCCCTTGACGAACACTTTGCTACTTTTCAAAGTTATTAGTCGAGGGAGATTGAGATTCTTAGTTTTCGTAAATGCTTACTTCATAGCATTGCGTGAGGACACGGCAATACCTTAGTATGGGGGATTTTGGTATGTGCTTAAATACACATACCTTTTACCTTTAAAAACGAGCTAAAATAACCAAAAACGGACTTAAAATGCCAAATATATGCTTGTTTTGCTAATTGTGTTGTGCAGGAACGGATAACTAAGAAAAGGACGAAAAACAAAGCCAAGACGACAAAACCGGACTCGGAATGGAAAAGACTGTGAAAGACAAAGCCAAATCGAAGCCGGAAAGTCAATCAAGTCAAAAAGTCAACAGAAAAGTCAACTAGTCAAAGTCAAAGTCAACCCCGACAAATCCAAAAGTCAACAAGTCCAAAAATATAAGTTTGGGGTTGAAATTGTAAAAACCCTAAACTTACATTTAATGAAGAAAAGAGAAAATGAATGGCAAGGGTGCAAACTGCCATTTCTGCAAAGTTACACCACAAGGGCCAAAACTGTCAACCCTTAATACTTGTACACCACAAGGACGTGGGGTGCAACTGAACATAACACTCTTGGGGACTTGTTTTGCCAAGTCCCCAAAAGTGTTAAACAATAAGGACGGTGGGTGCAAGGATCACATATACCATGGAGGGCCAAACTTGCCATTTGCCATTTGCCTAAACCCAAACTTGAGAGATGTCATTGCACTTCTCATAGGTTTTTCTAAGATCGTCTCTGACAGCGCATGAATCTTCAAACTGAAAAGCTAAATTCAAAAGCGCATCCTGACGACCCTTGTCTTCGTTGATTAATCTTTGCACCAAGGCTTCGACTTCGGAATTGGTATGAGGGAGCGAACAGGCCATTGTGAGTATTTTGGTAGTAGGATTTAAGTTTGAGAGAAATGAAGTGGTATTTATAAGACCAAATGGAAAAAGGGAAATAATTCTAGTTTTTGTTATTTACTCCAACGGATATATTCCCAACATTCTGTCGTATCGGCTCGTCCCAATGACGAGACATTCATTTAAGGATACGTGAGGACCAGTCCAAGAGCAAATACCCTCACTCGTTCACAAATCCGCTATCTCCTACAACGTCTTGATTTCGGGACGAAATCTCATAACATGGAGCGGATGTAGCACCCCGGGAAAAATTTAAAACTCCTTACCATTTTATGCAAGAGTATGTGCCACAAACCATTGCAAAAATTTCCATTACTTCCCAATAAAAAGTTATCCTTTAAGCGACATGCAATATTTTACGCTGTTGAGAATTTTAATAGGACGTATAAATCATCATTTTTGCTTACGAATCAAAAGGAGTATTTTAAAAACGCGAAGCGATAAAAATAATATTTTTTGCGCCCTGCGAAACAAAGTCGCATGCCTATATTATTTTATAAACCCGTCCATACTTCAATAAATAAAACCATAGATGGGCCAATATTTAAATCCTCCTAAATAAACATTTTACCTTGACATTTTATTTAAAAACTTTAACACATGAATCTATAGCTACGATAATCAGTGAAGAAATTCAAAATAGGCAAACAAACACTATCATTACATTTCTTACACCTAATGCCCTACACATTATGTTCTTTCAAACTCTTACACATTACCCTACTCATCTTCTCATTTTGGAAAAGAATCCTTCACATGCTACGTCTTATATACCTGATACAAACTTCAAATAGAAAAGGTAAGCAATAGTAGGGATTCTCTAATAGTATTAGAAAAGAGACAATGATGACTAAGAGTATTAGAATTATCACTATGGTGCAATAGTGTGTATAGTATGCATTCACATGTAATATCTCAGTAACCAAGCCAACAATTCGAGTATAAATGAGGAACCATGCATGAACAATTCTAGCATAACTAAACCTTGAAAACAAGAAGTAAACAATATGGTTGGAGTTAGAGTTTTCATTAGATTCACGAGTCTAGAGGCGTCGGGTTTTTAAAGGGTAGAAACAAGAAAGGTTCGAGTTTCCTTGACACCATCACCTCTCTTCGCCGACTAGCAACACTTGGACCTTTGAAAGTTGTTCTTGTAACTTAACATTCATTATGCTATGTCATTTACCCTTGTAGCCTCACTTTCGACCAAAAACCAAAACATGTCTGGCTTGACAAGCTAGCCGAAAGCCTCGGTTTTGCATGACTAGCATACGACACATAGCACATGCGTAGGCAGTATGTACGCATACATGCAAAGACCTAGTCATACCATGCCTAAAATAACACGCGACGTACAATAGGACTTGTAGACAACATATCGTGCGCGAAAACGAACAACGACCCAAAGAAATTTGCATTAACTTTAAACACATACATAATACAATACGTTGGCACTAGGGACGAGTAGAAACTAGGGTTTTCAGATGACTTGCTCGATGGTTAGCACCATGACCCCATGATACCTTGGCACGGTTTGCTTCACGAGACCCAACTCATGTTGCACGCAAAGGGTTGTTGTCCTTGTCAAAACTACGGCCTACGAGGGATGAAAGCCTCGTCCTTGTGGTTCGTTACTTGACATATTAACTGGGCTAACCAATGCGACATGTGACGAACCACCGTGAGCCGTTAGCTCAATATTGGGACGTCACAGCCCTAAAGGAACCCAAGCAACCCATGCTTGTTGTTTCGTACCAAGGCCTCGCACCTACTCGACACCAACTTGTATCGTATAGCAAACAAATGAGCCATGGCAAGTTGCCGCTGCTGTTGCAGCTGTGCGTTCTGCAAGGGACGAGAAGGTCATCCTTGTGTCTCAAGATTAAGTCTTCTCGTTGCTAACCATGCAGGTTGTAAACATACAAAATTGATAGAAAACTACTTTATATATGTTGTGGGTCTTGCTGCGGAAGAAAAGAAACCGAAAACAGTGAGTATTAAAACTCACTGTTGTTGCGTCTGTTGAGCAGCAAAAAGAAGAAGAAAGGAAGTAGAACATGTGCTTTATATATATACATATGATGGGAAGAAGAAAACACAAAACAAGTGGGTACAACCCACTGTTGGGCACGACAGAAAACAAAAAAAAGGAAGGGAAAGAAAGTGTAGGCCACATGGGTTTTGTAATATATAGCAATAATGCATGTACCAATTTCAAAAACTTGCATGAATTCTTCCTTGATGTAAGAAGCATTTAAACGTGCATGTTTTTGAGTCCTTTGAGCCGTCCCATGCCGAGACCCAAACAAAGTAGTAAATTAGTTAACGAAACAATACTATTATGAGAAAATTATAAGCAAAGATTTCCGATGAACTAGGAATAACAACGGCGAGTTTAAAGTATACAAGAAATTAGCACGGTTTATATAAATTCTTTGACACTAAAATATTTAAACACTTATTCGGGTTTAAAACGTGAAAATAATGAAGAGTGTAGAGATTAAAATGTGAAAAGCTAAATATTCGATAAGCCATATTTTAAAGAATTAAGGGATTACAAGTGACAATATGGAAACTTAAGGGTATTAGTTGTAAATAGATAATCTTTATAAATTAATCAAACGAGTCGAGCGAAGCGTGATAAATAAAACTGATAAGTATACGAATTAGTTGACGACTGCGGTGTAAATAAATAAACTTAGCAACTAACGAATGGTGTCTATATTTTAATGAGATATAGAACTTGTAAATATAGGTCACGTCACATAGCAGTACCAATTCCTGTATATGTACTTATATTCGTAAAGTCGCCTCTAGAGCCAACGGTCTAAATAAAATTTTGAAAACATAAGAAAACGTTATCTCACAAATGACAATGCCTTTTTATGACCCATTTGCATAATTCATTTCATACGTTGAGTGTTAGAATATAAACTCAGAATCGTCATAATTTAGGTGTTGGCTGAGTAACTATTTGGCGTGCCTTAATTCATTATCAATTCCAAATGATTATCTAACAAGGTGAATTTTCATAGCCCCTACTTTACTGTTTTAAATCATCTTTTGGGGTGAGAACATTGCTTATTTTTAACAGTTGAACACAAGTACATTTATTAATTTACTATTGGGTCTAAGTCCTTATTCGACCCAACTTGACATACTGCCCAAATTATCATGAACCATTAATTACTTGTAAGCGCGGATGTTATGGATAGATCTATCAGGATTGACATCCCTGTTTGTCTTGGACTGACATTAGTCAAGCAAACACAGTTTCATTTGAGTTAGTTACGGATGTCGCGGGTTGAACATCTGCATGGGCTTATTTATGATGATACATGTGTAACGCTTTGGTGTCATGAGCTTAGACAATAGTAAATACTTTTCATTGTGATATATAGGATTACTATATTTCATGCTATGGTTATAAATCTTGTGGTTCATCACTACTATCAAACAACTAAATCTATGAACTCACCAACTTTATGTTGACACTTTAGCAATGTTTTTTCTCAAGTGTTCTATCTTACAGAATATAAGGAGTCTGCATTGGTATATTGGCATGTAGAGGTCTATCTCGCGTATTGAGTCCTCTTCACACCATGAAGTCACAATCCCAAATCCAGTCTTCCGCTGCAGTGAAATTTGGAGGTGTGACAATCTGGTTGTTTCAAAGTCATCCGCTGTTACTACTGCTGATGCATCCGATAAACGTCAATAACAAACTGATTCAACTTCATCCACTCCAACTGTTATTGCTGATGGAAACTTCGACTTGTAAATATTTTTATTCTTCTTTATTTTTTATTTATAGATATTTTTTGGAAAAACAAAATACAAAAATATAAAACCAAGAAAAATAAAATAGAAAAATATAAAATCTAGAAAAACAAAATATAAAATCAGAAAATTTCAAAAATACCAAAAAGAATCCTCTCGACATGTCTCTTGGAATCGATAACATTTACGTACCTAGAAATGTCGATTAATATTGACACGGGCGTGTAAATGAAGTTCGAACAAGAGTTCAAATGCTTTAAAACATGTCATTTCTAAATTTTCTATATGGCTTACAATTACTTCAGATTGTAACCCGGACCCGAACGTCAGAAGGGAAGTGTACGCATAAGTGCGCTTACCCTTAGCATTAGAAGAGAAGTCTTCTAACATGTGGTTTTTTCAAACGTTGAACACAATTTTTCAAGAATTTCTCAAGTATTTTTAAAATCTTTCAAAATTGTGTGTTCAACACTCCCGCCTCTCGAATCTTTCAATAGTCAAATCATTTTTTAAAGTGAATCTATTTTTAAGGGGGAGTTTTTTAAAACCAAGTTTTAATGCGTTTAGACACATTCTCACATGTCTATTTTGTGTGTATAAAACTTTTATGAATGTTTAAACAAATGAAAGCTATTAAATGTCAATAATATTTAAACACTCATTCTGTTAAAACATAATCAAGGAGCTCAAACTCAATTTCACATAGCATTTACAAAGTCATAATTCTATTCTCTTAACTGGTGTCATATATGTTAAGTTAAGGGGGAGTCAAAGAAAAAGTTCCATTAATTCATGCTATGTAGATGTCAACATTTTCCTCCCCGTGAAACAGTTTTCATGTCTAAAATTTTAATCAATTGGTTTGAAAAAACTAAAAGGTTAGTCATTTCCAAAGGGGGAGAAAATGTGATTAAAATGTGATATAGAAGAACATGATCTTTAAGACTCTAAGCGCAACTCTTTCCTTCATGTGCAAAACCATTTCGAATCTCAATGCACATGTGTAGGGGGAGTATTTGAAAATAATAATGTCATAAATGGTTTTATGGTTCGATCTTTATACCCAACAACTAATTAATCTCACGATGTCGATGAAGTCATAAGGTGGTTAAGGTTAGGTATAAGTCCTATGATCCAACCAGAACCAGAGGGATCTACCAAGGACAATCCATAGTTAGAAATAGCAGTCCTTAGGTATGATTAGAGAAGAATGAGTATAAGGGAATAATGCTGACTAAGACTTAAGTTATCACCAGAACAATCACAACATGGTGGTAATGATGACGTCTTGGTAAGCATTGAAGGGGTTGAAGAATGAAAAAGAAATGTATGGATAAAGGGTGAAAACAAAGCAGGCCTCCACACACTTTAGGCAGAAACCAGGTCAATACATAATCTATCAAAATCACAATGATGATTGTTGGTATTGAAGAAAGGCATTATGGACCCAGTGATGCAATGTACAACCCTTCCCAGCCATTCAAGTTTATCTCAAAAGAATCTTGTCTCATTTGTCACGGAGATACACACGTTATCTATTGACATCTCACTCTGAGATTGTTGATATTGAAAAGGTGGCAGTCAGCTCCAGCCTCCGATTACTAAAACCAAAGTGCACAAATCAAGTCTAGAGCCAGAAGAGATCAAATTATAAATCTCATTAGGACACAATGTCAAAATACACTTGTTAAACACCATTAAGTTCACAAGTTGTAACAAGAGTCCTACGCATTATCCTTGAGATCTTGCCAGAATATCAGAGTGATACTTCATAGTATTCACGGTGACGATGGTAATCCTACTAGTGCCAACATCAAACAAGCACAATGGCAGGTGACTTGCAAGATTCTATATGAATCAAACTTGTGATAACTGAATATCGAAATCGGTTCAGTATAAGAATTAACGGATGAAATTTGAAAAGTTAAAACTGTTGGAGTGTCATAAAAACTTTTTTATTCCTTGACACGCCGACTGATTTTCCTAAATCAAATTTTCAATCTTATGTCCATTAGTAGCCTCACAAGGGTATCTGGACATAGGAAAGCTGAACACGAATTGACGACTCAATTGGGTAGATAGTAACTTTCGATTCACTCTTACCGCGTTGTCTGCTTTAAGATGCTCTAGTAACGAGAATAGCTAGTGCAGCTATGAAACCCTATCAAGGAGATCTTCTACCTAATCACAGGCAGTATTTATACTAATAAATAGGAAACCGTGGTTATTACAACCTTATTCGACAAAGTGACAAAGACACTTTTGTCCATATATGTTGTTTATTACTAATGTAAACTTGCATGTTTTCCCAATGAAGCCAGCACCTAGTTCATGACGAGTCAAATTCATAACCACATGCTCATGATCAAGCTTTCAAAGTCAAATCAAGAATCGTCCGTTAGGAGATTGTTTGCCTTATTTTCTACAATAATTAGCATGTCGGTCAAGAGCACAAGTTGATTAAGAAAATCAAATCAAGTTGATTCAAGATAAGGAGATGATGCAAGATTAAAGATCTCAAGAACTTAAAGTAAAAAGAAAAGGGTCAAGGATAAAGATCACACAACATGAAGGAACAAGCCTACAACAAGATAAAGACCAAGTCAAAGACTCAAGAACTTCACGTTAAAGCAATCTCAAGAAACCTAAGATTATGAACATAGAAACTCAGAATCAGTCAGAAACCAAGCTTCGAGGGAGATTGTTAGCCTCAAAATATTAAGTCAATCAAGGAAGCTTGTTTTAAGGTTCAAGACCTCACTTCGGGGGAGATTGTTAGCCTCAAAACATTGAGTTGAATAAGGAAGCTCGGTCACTCAACGAGGAAGCTTTGGTCTTTGCTTAAGTTTTCGTTGTAATAAGCTAGAAAGGAAACCAGGCTCATTTATTAAACTAATATTGCAAGTGTTGCGGGTTTAATCCCAAGCAAAACCCGAGCCTAGCCCGCATAGGAAAAGCTAGGCATCCAAATAAGGTGCCATAGCTATAAGTACTCTTCTCCACACATGGAGAAGGGTTGGTTGTTTTCATTTCTTTCTTTCTAAGCAATCCAATCTTTCTTTTTCTCTCCTCATTCTCTTTACTTTCTCTCTCTACTTTTCTTCTATTTCTCCCTCTTTGATTCTTAAGTGAAGATGATATTATAGATCCTAACAGTTTCTTCTAAACCAAGAGTATCAACATATCTTCAATATCATGTAGGTGAAGTCTAGGAAAGTCACCTTCCTTTAATCTATATAATTGATGATCTTCTCTTCGAACTTCAATCATCTCCAGATAACCGTAATCATACCACTTCATAACTTGCACTTGGGTTACTACGATACTTCTTTTTGTGGAGTACACATCATGTTTGGACACCCCGTGGCTTACGAAACCATAGAATCTTTGTCATTTGGGACCCTAGTGTGAGACACCCTAGATAGCATATCTATCATAGGCAACCTTTATCGGACTCCTTAACGTTGGAACCATGTCTTCGATGCCTTGAATATCATACTTAACAACCTTTGTTTTTGTTGTGGAAGTCGTATATTTCCTGCTTGAGCTTCTACCTTTCAGATACTCGAGGTCGTTGTTGATGAAGTAGTCAACAGGAACTACTTGACGACCTCGATCCATAATCAATGGTAGAGGCTTGCTAAGGTCAAACAGATATTTCTTTCCCCCAGGGTTATTCTAGTCCAGTTGATCAGTCGTAGCTTTATAACATTCTTCAAGATTATATTCAAGTTCCACACGACTTTTGCATGTCCCTTTAAGAAGATCAAAAGCTGGTCCAAAAAAAGATCTTGTGTCAGATTCTCAATCTTAAGATGGTTCATGACATATGTTGAGAAGTCGATAGGAGTGCTCATAAGCTCGTCGAAAGAGAGAGGAGGTTTTTTTGCTTGAGCAATTTTGCTGATCCAGGTCTGAGGTGGTCTAAAGTCAATTGATTTCCTAACATTCCAATCTGAATCAAGAGTCGGAGGCCTTTCAGGTTGCTTGAACCAGTCTTGCTTTGAAACTGCCTTAACATCAGGTTGATCATCAGTAGTACCCATGTCTTGTCCTTGATTCTGTAGCACTTTAGATTCATCAACTGTATGACTTGGCTCCTCTGCTTGAGCAGACTTGCCAAATGATGTCGGTTGAGAGTGTGTGGTGCCTTTTGATGAGCTTGTTGACTTTGATTCCTTTGATCTTGAACCTTTTGACGATTCAACATCCTTGCTTGTCTTCCGTCTTTTCATCCCTTGGTCTGATCCAGCAGTAGGGTCTTCATCTTTATACTTGTCTTTATGACCTTTTTTTAATGACACAGCTTTACCATATACCTCGAAGAGATCCTTGTTAACGTTGTAAGATTTGACCAATGCCTTGTAGAGTTCCTTGTGTTCATCAGCTGTAAGATTTAATTGACTCCTTTTCATCTTGTCAATCAAGATCTTCTTTAACTCGAACTCGGTAAGTGATGATGCAGCCTCGTATGTAGATTCAAGTTGAGAAGAAGATTTAGCTAACACAACATCTTCAAGTGATTCAGTGATGGTGCTCTTAATCACCAGAGTCACAAAATCAGATACTTCCCTTGGTAGAATATGAGGTAGTTAAGTCTTGACTTCATTGCTAATGATGTCTTTCACTGATTTCTCAACAAGATCTATGTATCTCTTCCTCTCAGCTTGAGCTTTCTTCCCAAATTCTGTAGTGTATGACTGGAAAGCATCTTGAATAGAATCTCCAATTCTTGTGTCAAGATGATCATCCACCATTGCAGGAATTTGTGATTTGATAGTTGCGAGGAGTAGAACTGAGTGGTCAGCTTGCTTGAGTTCGGTCAACTCTTTTTCTAAGTTAGAAACTCTTTTATTGAATGCAAACACAGATGAAAAGTCTGGAAGGTTAGGTCTTGGAGTTGGTGTTGTACTTGGTGTAGGAGTTGGTGTTGACAGTTGTGGAAGAGGAGTAATCGGAGGAATGGGTGGAGGAACGGTTACAGCAGTCGTTGTTGAGGTTTCAAGGATTACCGTTACAGGTATATTGAGAAGTGGGGGTGTCTGATCACTTGGTTCTTTATGGCAAACCTTGACATTCATCATAGAAATGATTTCATTGTCACCTGGTGAAATGTTCTCCATGATTAGAAATTGAGACGCAAAGTCAGATGAGACAGAGGAACTTTGCTGTGGAGCTTCAGTCTTCTGTGCGACATGAGCAGATGTGAGTGTTACATGTGCATCATCCTCTTCTTGCTCATATAGTCTATTGAGAAACATTTTCATGACCAGCATCAGCATTAGTCATCTCTGCGTCTCCTTTCCCTTCTCCGTCATGCTCTACAACACTCAGCTTGACACTCACATCTTTATACAATTCCTCATCAATTCGATTATACTCTTCTTCCTCCACATTTTCAGTTTCATCATCAGTGGATTCATAATTTTCTGGAGTATGCACATACTCTTCTTCATACTCTTCTTCTTTATCATTAACATTCTGATTAAGATCAGGAATCTCATCTTCATCAGACTCTGTCCTTTCATCATCACTTGCATCATCATTACTATCATCATCACTCTCACCATCTTTTCCATCATCATCATCACTAACTTCTTTACTGGCTTCATCATTACTTTCATCATCTCCACTATCTCCCCAAGACTCATTTTCACTCTTTGATTGATCTTTGAGTACATCAGGAACCCCTGGTTTAGTACCAGTTCCTTTACTTGTACTAGTTTTCTTGCCTTTAGGCTCATCCGGAACCTTTGGTTGAGTACCAAATCCATCACCTGAGCCGCTTGCTTGATGAGAGTGAGTTTCCTGTTTGCTCTGTTTAAGAACTTTCTTCAACTGAGCATCTTCCAATAAAGCAGCCTCAGATAGCAACTCAATGCCTTTGCTTCTAACGGTGGTTGCTGGTGTTTTCTTCTTTGACACAGACACACTAGGAGTGTCTCTGATTTGCATACCAGTTGACTGTTTTCTTGCGGCAGGTTTCTTGACAGGCTTCTCTACAGGATCTTCAACAGCGACAAGAGCTTTCTTCTTAGAAGGTGAAGCAGGTTTCTTAAACTTCCTTGCCTTCTTGGGGGTTGCAACTCCTGTAGCAAAGGCTAGATAAGTCTTGTAGGCAGTAGAGTCTCGTATCTTCTGATTAGTCATCCTTTTAGGGAGTAGTTCTCCATACACTTGATGTTCCTCAAATTTGGAGACAAATCTCATAGACCCCAAAACATTGTCATCCTGAGCAGTGTGAATATTAATTATGTTCCTCATAGAGATAGACTTATCTTTAGAGATGAAATGATGAATGATAGCCTTTGTAAATCTGGGATAGAACATTTTGTCTTGTTTCTTGTGGTCTCTGTTCTCTATCTGGAATGTGAAGTCTTCCCAAAGTAGTTCGACAAAATCAACATTCTTTTTATAGAACATTCCCCAAAGAATTTGAGCTCTTGCAAATCTCATCTTGTCGAGACATGTTGTTTTCCTAGTCAGACATTTGTTGATGATTGAAGCAAAAGTTCTCCATGGTTGGTGTAAGTGATCAACAACCATATCAGAGACAGTTTTAATGTCTCCTTTGTGCCCAAGTTTCCTTATGAAAGAGACCACTTCATCTTCGGAAGGAGGTTCATCAAACTCTTGACCTGGAAGTCTTGGACAAATCTAGAAGATTTCACGAAATACTTCCAAATCAATAGTGTATCTCTTCTTGTCAATTTTAAACCGGAACGATGAATCTTTCTTGTTGACAGTGAACCAGAACTGATGCATATAAATTTTAGGGACTTCTGCAGTGATCAGGAAAGCCAGATAGCAAGTAGTAAGAGCAAGTACATCCAACACAACTTGATACGTAGGTTCCTTTTGAGTCTTTTTGGGATCAATGCGCATGTTACACTTGCCTATCTAAACTCGGTTCTCAGGTACGACCAAGGCATTGTCAAGAGTAACTTGTTGAGCAGCAATTGGATTCATGGTTCTGCTAAGATTTGTCAGACACAGCATATTCAAACAGATATATATTTTACTGAGAGACAATTTGGTTCATAAAGATTGGTTTAAGATGCAAGTTATGATTTTACACTAGGGATTAGACATACATACTTAGGCATTGAATTACAAGCACATGCAGAATTATCAACAATCAGTGAATCAATATAGATTGATATACAACTAAGCAGCTAGTTTGATTACCAAGAGAAAGATTACCCTAAATTAATCAGCAAGTGAAAAACTTTAAGGAATAATTCGCCTAGTGAAATCATTATGTATAATTCGCCTAGTTCAGTTGATAGTGTATAATTCGCCCAGTGTTAAATCATGTATAGTTCGCCTATTGACAGTGTATACTTCGCCTAGAGAAAACTATGTAAAATTTGCCCAAGGCATGGTGTATACTTCGCCTAGAGAAAATTATGTATAATTCGCCCAAGGCAGACAGTATAATTCGCCTAGAGAAAATTATGTATAATTCGCCTAAGGCACATGCATAATTTGCCTAGTGAAAACTGCGTATAGTTCGCCTTGGCCAAAAACCGTATAGTTCGCCTAGTTCATTTTGGGTACATAATTCGCCTAAGCAAAATTTTGAAACCCACAATATTCACACATCAAGCATTTATCACAACAAATCATGAACATAAGCAACCATAGACCACATATAAACTATTTATAATAATAATTAACTACAAAAACATATAAACTATTTATAACAAGAATTAACTACAAAAATCCTTTCTTTTGCAATTTTTGACCCATATGAACCCTTACACACAAGTATATCAAGTTTTGTTGTTTAAGTCATGTTTTAACATACTCATTTATTCACAATAATCATAGATACACAAATGACCACAAACCCATGAACTTTTTCAAGTCCTTAGCACTTTTACTCACTTTTCGATCTAACAAATCACTCAAAACAGCTTCATGTGTTAGCCCTATGGAAAACTATTTTAAACACGTGTTCTATACCCCTAATAGACCAAAACCCCTCAATCAATTTAAAGATTCACCCATTTTTTAACTTGAAGAACATTAGACCTAAATCTAGGGTTTTTCGAGTAAAAACAAGTGTATTTGGTTGATTCCTTTTGATTATGAGATAGTTAGGATATAATAAACATGTTTCTAGTTTACCATGGTGATTTAAAAGCACAAGTTCTTGATGTTCTTGAATGGGACGATTTTGAATGAAAAGGAAAGGGTGTGTTTGTGTGACGTGAATGAGAAAAACAGGTAGGGGGTTTTAGTGTTTTGAAATCTTTGAGATTTTGACACAACAGCCCCCTCAAGTATCATTATCCTTCTAATTCCTTATAGCATCTTTCCTAAGGTAAGACCTAGATTCACTTTTGGCACATTTAGTCCCTAAAGGTTTTACCAAACTAGACTAAGCCTTAAGATTTGCTATCAAGTCCCTAGAGGCATAAACACATAACATATAAAGCCCAAATGAGTTAAATTTAATTAACTCCCCTTTAATTATTAATCCATTATTGTTTAAAACCTTTTTCCTTTTATCATTTGATGATTTTATGAAGATTATTTGACATTTTATCCCCCTTAAATAATGTCTCGTTTTCTATTTAAAAAGTTGTAGACATTATTTGAGTTGGGCAAATGCCTTGAAAAATCATGTTCTGATGAAAAACACTGAGACGATTATTTTGTATTTGAAAATCAACACCAATTAAACCAAAAACAATATTTCTCTTGTTTTACATAAATAAATGCACTGAAGCGTACACTTATTTGATATAGGAAGCACGGGTTATGTTGCAAAGTAAACATAAGCCTTTGCATGATCGTGAAGTAGATCATGCCCTAGAAAATTAATTCCCGTTTAGAGATCGAGTTTTTTTTGGCGAAATACTTGCCTTTAAAATGATGACTGGGTTGCTATCTAAAAATAATAGCAAGCCATTTTTGACATGTTTTGAAAACAGTTGAACTTTTGCTCGAACTTTATTTACAACCCCGTATCTTTATTAAAAGAAATTTCTAGGATCGTAAATATTATAGATTGCAAAAGACATGTCATTATTACTTCTTTTTATATTTTTTGATTTTTTAATTTTCTATTTTCTTTTTATAAAATTTATATAAAATGAAAAATCTTTTTGGGTATTTATATTTTCTTGTTTACATAATATACAGAGGATATGTGAAGAGTTACCGCCATTACTCTTCCTCTTCATCTGCCAGACTTTTCAGAGTCTTAGGAGACATGCTCTTCAACCCAAGTTTGTCGATAAGAAATGCAAGTCTTTCTCGTGGCAAAGCTTTGGTGAAAATATCTGCTAGCTGATACTCTGTTCTGACAAAATACAGCTCAACCACCCCACTCTATACTTGTTCCTTGATGAAGTGATGCCTGATGTCGATATGCTTTGATTGGGAGTGTTGGACGTTGTTGCAACATAAAGCAATGACACTCTTATTATCACAGTACAGGGGTATTTTGTTAAATACAAAGCCATAATCCGTCAGTTGTGATCGCATCCAAAGTATTTGAGCACAACATCCGGATAGGGCTATGTATTCAGCTTCTGTACTAGATATGGCCGTGCTTTTCTGTTTCTTTGATGACCAACTCACAAGTCTATCACCCAACAGCTGCATACTTCCAGACGTACTTCTTTTGGTATCTTGGCAACCAGCATGATCAGCATCTGTAAAAGCTATTAGTGCAATGCAATAATCCTTCAAATACCACAAACCCATATTTATGGTTCCTCTTAGGTATCGAAAGATCATTTTTAACACCATGTAAGTGCTTTTCGGTAGGCTTTTCCTGATACCGGGCATACATGCACACAGCAAATACAAGGTCTGGTCGACTGGATGTGAGATACATCAGCGTGACAATCATTCGACGGTATCGTGTAGGATCAACGGCTTTCCCTTCTGGATCTTTATCCAGTTTGGATTCCTCCACCATGGGATTATCCACTGGTTCGCAGGTTTCCATACCATATTTTTTAAGTGATTCAAGGGCATATTTAGATTGGTTTAAAAAGATGCCTCTAGGACTCTGTGAAATCTGTAGTCCTAGAAAAAATGATAGTTTGCCCATCATCGACATCTTGAATTTGGAACACATGATTTTAGAAAATGATTCACACAGATCAGGTTTAGTGGAAGCAAATATAATATCATCTACGTAAATTTATACCAATAATATGTCTTTGCCTTCCCTCTTGATGAACAATGTAGGATCAACTGTGCCTTTTGAAAACTTCTAGGAAAGTAGAAACGACGAGAGCAAATCATACCAAGCACATGGAGCTTGTTTCAACCTGTAAAGAGCTTTCTTCAGCTTATACACATGATTGGGATTCTCTGGATCTACAAACCCGTCCGGTTGACTGACGTAGATTTCCTCACGTAAAATGCCACTCAATAACGCGGTCTTCACATCCATCTAATAGACGACCATGTTCATATGAGCAGTAAATGCAATGAAGATGCGAATAGCCTCGAGTCAAGCAACTGGAGCAAACGATTCCTCAAAGTCTATGCCTTCTTCCTGATAGTATCCCTTCACGACCAAGCGAGCCTTATTTTTCAACACACCTCCCAGTTTGTCTAATTTTACCTTGCATATCCACTTCTAGGTAATAATCATAACACGATCCGGCCGAGGTACTAGCTCCCAAACTTCTAAACATTCAAACTCATTGAGTTCTTCTTACATGGCTTCAATCCAGGTGGATTCCACCAATGCTTCTTTATAACTCTTTTGTTCAACAGAAGAAAGAAAAGCATCGAAATAACATAATAATGCTTCATCTTGTAGTTGATGTCGATTGGAGACTGGTCTAGAAGGATCACTAATAACATTGTCAATCGGGTGATCTTTGGTCCATTTGCTGATGTGTT